>VDFB02259026.1:0-47146 GCA_007258455.2 Sequoia sempervirens
CCCTCTGAAAACCCAAAAGGAATCCGCCATTAAAACTATCATCTCCGAGCAATGACCTCCTCAAAATTAGGAAACCCTAATTTTAACTTCCGACTAGCCTTCGGGTTCCCAAAGAAAGGCTGATGAAAATGTCAGGCTTGGAAAGGGGGCATTACAACTTGTTGGAGGGTTCATCACTTGGGTTATTGTAAGCATTTTCTTTCTTCCCCTTAGCTTTATCATTTATGTTTTACTTAGTTTACTCTATTTTAGTTCTATTATTCTCCATTACTTTCTCGCATTCCAAGATTTCTTAGCAGTTAGGATAGCAGTAGTCGCTTTGTTGTTTTTGTGACAATCTCAAGTTTCAGTCCGTACGAGACACCAGCGGACCGCACTGCCATCCTTGTTTTGCGCTACCATCCTTTGGCCGAGAATTCGGTAATTTGTCCAAAGAACCAAAGTGAACTACTTTTTCTGATTCTAGAACTCTCACCTTTTTACCCTGTCACTTGAGCTTTATTCCTTGAGGTAGTTTAGGGCAGTTTGTTCCCTAGGACTCTCTTGAGAACAAAGAGACTCGTGAGTAGGGAATCCCCCTTTTCTACAAGAACAAGGTTAGACACCAATTTAACGTGTCTAATTGGTTTGATTATACCTCCTTTCAGCTTCATCAACTCTTTTTGCATTGGAAGGGCAAGAGTAGGGTTGATAGGACACTACTTTTGTTTGAATGGTTTCACATTAGGTTCCAATGGAATGACCTACTGAAACAAATCTTTCCTATAAGCCTTCAATTCATCATAAGACCTGTTGTGACCTAATCACACATCACCTCACTGCAAATGGAGATCCCTCCTTTTTAGTCTTAGTGTTAGAGTTGGTTCTGGCATTAGCTTTAGTTTCTTTGAGTCTCTTTCAAGGCAGAGATGGGTTGGCACATTCAAGGTCTAGGTTTGAATTAGAACTTGTCAAGATTTGAGATGGCTGAGTTGGTCAAGTCAGTGCTCGGGGAGTCAAATGAATTTCCTGAAACCACAGGAGTGCTCAGAAGGGTTGTTGTAGTAAAATCAACTATTCAACGGGCGAATTCGAACAACCTTGCTTTTTCAAAAAACGCTGTTTTTTTGCTTTTTCAAAAGTTCCATTTTTGGCATTTTGAGACCAATCGAGTTGCTATTTTTAGAAATTTTGCTTTTTCCTTTTTTCTACTTTTAGTAATTTCTATTTTTAGAAGGTGCTAGGGTTAGGGTTTCGAAGGTATCAAGGCAAAAAGCCTATAAATTTTGCCCCAAGCAAAGAAGATATCATCTTCAAGACATAAAGTTCGCCCATGGTGAAAAATCCAATTGAATTCTCAAGAAATCCAATTGCAAGGTAAAATCCACTTGAAATAAAATCCATCGAAGATGAAATCCACTTAAAATAACATGAAATCCAGCTGAAGTTCGCCCATCTCCAAGAGTGAAATCCAGTTTGACGAGGCAAAATTCCAGTCAGGTGAATATGTCTGAAAGTGGAAATTCAACTCGAAGTGAATAAAATTGGCTAAGGCACATGATGAAAATCCAATTAAAACCTCAATAATTCCATGTAAAAGTCTTCAAAATCAAAAATAACCCCTTAAGGTAAGAAATCCGCTTAAATGATGAAAATTTCAGTTGGGGGTGTATTTCCCAAGGAGAAACTCATAAAATTGACTAAGGCATGGAGTCAACTTGGTGAAGGAGGGAAAATCAAGTTCCAAAGTGAAAAATTCCACCTAAAGGTTGATTTTCCTAAGCAAGGTAAAATAAAATAACTTAAGTTTTTTTATTAAAACTTCACAAGCAAGCAAAAGGGGTGCCCAAGGAAAAATCAAAAAAGAGGATAAGTTTTCTTTTTTTTTTTTTGATAAAGCAGCCAATCAGAAGGTAGGTCGAACTCAGTGAAAAAGGAAAGGTTTTACTTATAAAAGGAGGCGCTTAAAGAGTTTTTTTTCATTCATCACAAGTTAAAATTTCTCTTAGCAAGCTTCAGTACAGCCATAGGCATCCTTCAATTTCACATGAGTTGCAAGTTTGATCAGTCCAAGCGCAAGAATTCGAATATATTCTTAAGATTCCAAGTTTTTTTTAATCTTCTGCAAGATCATAAGCTGCGAATTTGGAGAAGAAAAACAATATAAATTTTGAGTTTGCAGATAAACTCCAGTTTCAGGCTCACAAATTCTAGTAAAATAATTTAATTTCTCTGAATTTTCTTGAAAAGACAAGGGTTGCTAATGGGAATTCATTTTTATTTGAATTTCTTTTCTAATCAGCCCTTGCAATCAAGTTTTGGAATTTTAAATTAATTAATTAAAGTAACTCCAGCCTTAAATAATAAAATCTTAAGTATAACGCCTTCTTTACAATTTACACACATTTTCTAACTTCCAGCTCCATACAGGCACCATGTTTACACCAAAGAACGTTGGAGGAGGAAATAGAAAGAATCAAGTGAGGGAGGTTTTCAAAGGATTTTTTATCCAGAATCCCAATTATCATCTAAATGGAAGAAAGTTGCAGACACTAACTTCAAACAATTCAATGTAATCCAACACAAGAAAAGGATGTTTGGAACCCAGAATGAAATGCCTACGCCCATTGTAGCCAGCATGATCAAATGTGAACTTCACCAAACAGTTGGTTTTCCACCTGCAATTCAATGTAGTGAGCTGATAGTTGAATGCGCCAGAAGATATGATCCACAAGCACGATCCATCAAAGCATCTAATGGGATCACTTTGGCATATTTCACAAAAGATTCGGTTAGAGAAATGTTTGGCATTCCTCATCGTCACAAAATGTTGAGCAAAACTCAAGAGGAATCACAAGCAATGTTTGATCAGGTGAAAAAGGCTTGTATGGATATAATCAATACTAACTAGGTCAAGGAACCAAAGAAGCATCGCTCTAAGTTACCCAAGAGGCTGATATGCACTAATTTCAAGGAAGAGTATAGTGATAGGATCCATATGCTAAACAGAATTATGCATACTCCTCAAGGGGCATTCTTTGAAGTTTGGATGTTCTCATACATGGAGGAAGTTGTGTTGGGAATGGAAATGGTAAATTGGGCTAAACTGATAAGTGACAATATTGATATCCAGCTAAGAAATCTGGAGAAAACCAAGACTTTCTACATGAGTTCCTACGTAGTGTACATCTTAGCCCGATTTACAAAGTACAGAGGATTAATCTGCAAAGGAGAAGTAGGGCCTTGAAGTAACTAGTTCAAGGCGTATGATTGTTACCCACAGCTACAGTTGCACTATAAAGACAATTACAAAATAACCAATGATGCATTTCTCATGTACATCACTCAGTTACTTCAAGGAGGAATCCATAAGAGGTTGTCCAAGGAGGCTATGGCATTGCTTGAAAAATTTGGATCATGTTTCATTCAATTTCCAACCTTTACATATCTGAGGATCCACGAATTTGCAGAAGCTCTAGACAAACTCCCACGATTTCCAACAGATAAGATGGTCATGCTTGAAGTTGCAACACAGTTGGTTCACTTGGATTCCGTCCAGAAGAAAGAGAATAAGCAAGGAGTGCATTTTCCTATTATGATTGCGAAGATGTTGGAAGTCTACCCTTCATTGCAAGCAGCCAAGACAGCCAAATCAGAATTGCAATTTTATAAATTGGGTATGTAAAAACCAAGGTCATATTTTGATCCATATTTGAGAGTTCATAGAAAGAAGTCACTTCATGTTATGCAAATAGAAGACTACTGGTCCAACTTAGTGGATGAATATGGAGTAAGAAAGAAGATGTGGTCTAGAATTCCAGTAGACCTTGTGAAGAAGTGCGACTTATTCCCTGTTCCTAACCAAGTAAAGGACAACAGAGAGAATGTACATCCTCAATTTGAACAAGAAAACAATAAGCCCATCTTATTGTTGAATTGGACATAGCCTAAGTTGGCAGATTTGAATGTATTAATGAAAGATATTATAGCTAATTCTAGGGAGTGGGTAGATCACCAAATCAGCAGATTGAGAAAAGAAGGTATCTCCTGTACCTACGCCAAACTAAGCAATGAAGAAAATCAGGGAGAAGCAGCTGAATTTGAAAGAAGAGAAGGTCTTAGTGAACTTCTAGGTTCAAGTAAAAGGAAAGCAATGATTGAAGATCTTCAAGCAAAGGCAAAAGAGATAGCAAGTGAAGAGTCAAAGATTAAGAAGCAGACGGTTAATGAAACCCCATCATCTTAAGTACGTCATCCATCAGGGTAATGGAAGAAGCATCTATTGCTAAATGTGAATCAGATCATGAATAAGGAGCAGAATTTCAAGAGATAGAACAGCTGGAGCTTCTTCAAAGGCAAACCTTCACAGATTGCTTGGAGAGAGAAGATACACTTATGATTGAAGATGTGGGAGGTACTGAGATCCTAGAAACCAATGAGGAATTGGGTGATGAGATAATTTCTGCCCTGAAAGGGATTAATGATTATATTCAGCTAGAAGATGGAATTGAATTATCTACTGTACCAGATTGGTTGACTGAAAGTCTAATGAAGAAACCCAAACTAGTGAATGAAATTCAACCAATTGAAAGTATGCAAGACTTCTTGGAAAGGATTGGTAAAGCTAAGACACCAAAGAAGCCTAAGAAGTATTCTCAAATCACTAGAGATGGTACAGGATCCAGGAGCTTACAGGTAGCAGTTCCAAAGATTGACAAGCCTAGGGACCAAATTACCCCTATGGATTACAAAGTTACAACACTGGACATTGGACCAACGACAATAGAACAGGACTTTCATGAGCTAGCAGACACTTCAAGTGCCATTGAGGAAAAATTTGACAAAACAGAGGAGAAGAAAGAAAGATTAGAAGTAGAAAATTTGAGATTGGTAGAGTTCATCCAACAAATAACAGCCCCACTAAGGCAAGAGAACGAGGTTTTTATTCCATCCTCTTCCCTTCCTCAGGAATCTATTGACAGCCTTGAAGCAATGAGAGTTGCAAGCCAAGCAACCCGAAGGTGGGTCAACAATATCTCAAGGCAAGTGGAGCAATTCCTGGAGAAGTGTCCTCAAACTTATGACAAATCAGTTTTGCTTGTAACTGAAATTCGCTAGATGGAAGAGAGTTGGGAGGATTTCCAATACATAGAGGACAAGGTGATACCTCGCCTAAAGGCTTTAAAGGAAATATCCATTCAAGTGTTGGTCCAAGAAGGTGTTATTGATAATGGAGCTTCTTATGACTTCAACAGATGGTATTATTCTTTGTTAGCAAAGAAGAAGATATATGATAAGATAAAAGAAGAGTGTGCTATTATGCAAAACTCTCTTGGAAAGATACAGCTTAGGATCCTCACATCGCTTGAACGATTGACAAGGCAGGAGGCCCATGATACAAGTGGTTTGGATTTGGAAGGTTTAAAAGAAAACGTGACAAATATTTATTTCAAAGAAATGGAGATTATTAAGGAAAACCAGCTAGATGATATGTCATCCCTCTTGACCTTTATGGACAACTTTCAGAGGCAAGAAGGTAAATGGGAGAACACTTTTACTCAATGCATTGAAGCCTTGGACGTAATTGGAGTGCAGTTGGATACTATGCCAAATATATCAATGGAGGAACTCAATCTAGTGATGACAAAGTTTCTTGCATTTGCAGCCAGAGAGCAAGCCAAGGGGAATTGCATTTTGGATTCTTGCTTACTTGATTAGCTTGTAGGGTGTCAGCATTTTCCATACTCCAAGTGGCTCATCTTCCTTGTGCCATGTGTCCAAGAAGTTAGTTATGCATTTTAGGGTTAGGGTTTCTAGAAATAATCTTGGTTGTTGACCTCAGATCAATCTGGGTCGTTGCTTTGTAATTGGGTCACCTATATAAACCCCAATCATTTCATTTGTTTAGAGAGACTCGTGGAATTGTTGCTAAGAGCACTATTCAAATAATGATTTGACTCATTGATGAGCATTTGTTATTTTGAAAGTTTGCATGGTTTCATATTTCCTCAATAAAATTAGAATTGTTTTTTAGCAATTTTAAATGAATGAAAGATTGATAGTGTTGATAATGGTGAAATTAGTTCATACCTTTTTCAATTGAATGATTTTCAATTTGATGTGCAAGGTTAGTCTGAACTTTTAAATTACTAAACTCGAATTCTATTATTGTTCAAATTGATGATAGTCTTGAGTAATAGAATATCATTCGTGAATCCCTTTGAAGATTGCACCATCTTTGTCTAGTTGTTGTAGTCATTGTACTTGCCAAAGCAAAGATAGGTTTGAATTTCGCCATCCAACACTTGTCTCTTGAGTTCATAGGAGTAGTTTAGAATTAGTCTAGTCTCTAAACCCTTATCCTTTTTTATTTTATTTAAAAAATCAGTGGAAGTAGGATCTCAACACTCGTAGACAATAGTATCCATATCCCAAAGTGTTGAAAAATTGTTGCAAGAATCTTAAAGGAAGAAGGATTGAACCAGTCAATTGAGCGTAAGTACCCCTTGAAATACCAACAAAACACAGCTAACCAACTGAGACTATCCTATACACATCAAGAACCTTGGAGTTTACTTTGTGATCACTTAGCTTAGCACATTGGAGACTTTGTTCAAGAGAGCAGGATATTCCATTGGGTATTTTACTCTAATGTTGGTTGAGGTCACAAAACCCATATCAACAAGACCAAGCAAAACAAATTTTATATTTTCTAAGCAATGCAATTAGCATTTGCTTCTCTATTGGTTTTAACCTCTTTTTGGTATAAATAATGTTGGGAGCTGCTTGAGTTCCTAGATTTACGACTTCTATGTCTTCTTCTTTATAGGCTTCTTGTTTTCTAGCAATCAACACTATCAAACATTTTTTCTAAAGCAACAAGGCCTCTAGGAACAGTATTTGTTTTGAGTTGAATAATCTCATTCCTAAAGAGAGTCTCCTTACCTTCTTCATCCTTCTCCACCATGGGTTGCCAATCAATCTGCTGGTTCTCAAAATGATTGATACAGTTCAAGAATTCATAAATCTATTGGTCACCATTGAAGACTTGCCAATTATATATGTTATCCAGAATGTTAGGCCTAGTTAGAATCTCAACATCATACTTACAGAAACTGAGGGCAGTAGAAGCATCAAAGCTCGAAGCTAGTGCAGCAAGTGCATCAACAACCACATTACTATCTCTTTCCACCTAGGTGATGTTGAATGCATCAAAAGCCTCAATGGAACCTCAAACTACAATTTTATGCATTCTTAAATCTTAATCTCCTTTCTTTTGCAGCATATGTGCCTCTAACCTGAGACACCACAAGCTCTGAATCACCAGATACTTCGATGCATTTGATTCCATATTTTGATGCCACATTTAAACCAAGAAGCAAAGCCTCATACTCTACCAAATTGTTGGTACACTCAAAGTTCAATTTGAAAGCGAACTTGTAATATTTTCCCTCAAGGAACACTAATAAAATTACAGCACCATTACTTTCTTTTGAATATGCACCATCAAAATGCATAATCCACAGTCCATTACTTTATGGATGAAGATGTGAGGGCAGCAAATCAAAAGCAATCTGCTTATCATTTTCATCATCATAGTATCCCACTAGATAGTCAGGCTCTACATCATGGTAATAAACCTCATTCTCTACAATAATCATCATTTTCTTTTCCTTGTGCAGCTGGCATTTTATCCACACATTGGAATGGTAGCATATGATAGATACATTTGAAGGTTACCACCCATTGTTGCTTCCCACTTTCTAAACAGCATACCGCACTTAGCTGGGCAATCAACTATGATAGTGCCCATTGAAAAAGTTTTCCTCGGGTATGCAGCAAGCGGACTGGAACACTATCTACAATTCCAATCACATTTACCCCACAAGAATCCATGGCACAGCACTTACCCAATAATATTTATAAACTTGCAGTCCTAAATGGTTCATAACTTCCAATGGCATCACATTACTGGATGCTCCAAAATCTAACATACAGTTGTGAACCATCCGTCCATTTATCAACAAAGATGTGTA
This sequence comes from Sequoia sempervirens, assembly GCA_007258455.2. Taxonomy (NCBI): domain Eukaryota; kingdom Viridiplantae; phylum Streptophyta; class Pinopsida; order Cupressales; family Cupressaceae; genus Sequoia; species Sequoia sempervirens. Next base: position 8,016 of record VDFB02259026.1, read on the forward strand.
AAATGGATCTATGGTTTGTTTGTTACATGTAGAAACAGTACCCAAATAAATCTCAAGGGCCTCTTACACATTGACTTTGCCTACTGTCTTTGGGAGCACCTACAACTTCCTCTAGTTATCAAATTTGGTAGTGGCATTGAGATACAACAATATCCTTTCCCTATGCTCAGGAATGCTTAGCAACTCTCTAATTGGTACTTCCAATTGACTGAAGGCTTGGGCCATGTCAATAGGCTAATATACAAGCAAAGGATTGGAAGGTGGAACTGTGATAGCATTGGTATCAGGTATGAACGGCATTACTTGATCATTTGCAGCAATTTTCTTTGTATTGGTCACTTTCCCAACCTCATATGTCGCCTTCTATTTGCCATTATTTCCAACAATCTGCTGATTTCCCATATTGTTGGTTGAACCATCAACACTTTTTAATTTTGGAACATATACTTTCTATAAGGGTGTACTTGATGGGTGCATCTTCTTTCTTGGTGGAGACTTTCTTGCAGACCCAGCGACAAAGTCACTAGATTCAATCAAACATATGATAACTTAGGTGATTTCCTAATCAAGATTATCACAAAAAGGCTATGTTGTTTTGAATCTACAGACAAGTTGGGCTCTACATGCATATTCAGAAAAACAATAAATGGTTGCAAAATATTAAGAAAGTTTATGTCGTAATCCTTAGGCACATTCTATATTTCCTTATTATGTTGAAAAGACACCATGCAAAAACTTTGCAAGGTTTACAAAAATTTGGTGCAAAACTAAACAACATGCATCAAAAATGCAACTAAACTGTAGAAACCCTTGTTTCCGCTAACCTCTGATATCTGACTGTTTTTGTTTGGTTTTGTGATTTTTGGTTTTTTTTGTGGTTTTTGCATGAATAAGGAAGAATGCGATTTTGCAAGAATTGAATATAAAATTCAAATAAAATCATATAACTCTGGAATGGATAAAATCTATTGAGAATACTGATGCCACACTATTTATTGAACTTCTGGGAAGATTACAAATGAGATCCAATAACATGCAATGTGAAAATAACAATTTTATTTATTAAAAACCTGGAAGTTGCAGCCGCCTGGGATAATTATGAAATGGTACGGCTATAAGAATAATCCACTTTCTCCCTCCAGTATTGTCCGCAAATGATGCTAGAAAGATATGCGCCTCCAGTGAAGAAGACAGACTACCCAAAGAGATGGCGATTTGCTCAATAATGAAAGGTACAGCTTATTTCAATGGTACGGCCCTGCTGCAAAGTAGTACGGCTTGATAGCAGCAATTAATGAAAAGGTACGGCCCTTTTTAGAATCTCCAGATCTTATTGAAATATGCGCCTTGATGGAAGGAACTTCTCTGGATGAATTACTAACCAAAAACCCTGAAGGTAAAACAACTGTGAAGCTCTGTGATCACTTCTGAATGAAGAAATCTCTCTGCAAGCAATAGATCAGCTGGTATTTCACAGCCTTTGAATCGCAACACTGAAGATGGCTCGTTCTCCAATGTCTATAGACAACAGAAACCCTAGGCTTCGTTCTCCGGAAGAAGACTTGATCAAATTTCAATATTCAATATCATAATGAGCTCGAATTCCAATGAAACTCTTATATCTCCTCAAAAGTGCGAATTCTCTCAAAAAGGCATCATTAAAATAAATTCGAACTTTTATTTTAATTATTTCAATAGTTTCAAACTCGATTTTTAATTATAAATTATAATTAAAAAATGGCCCCCTTTCATGATGGTCGACCCCTTCAGCAAAAATCACTTAAGTTATAATATTTAAAATATTATAACTTTATATTATAAGCTCCGAATAATTAATATTTAATTAAATCAATTAAATATTAATATCTCCCTCAAAATATATCCGATTCACAAACCGTCTGAAGCTGGCGAATAAGGGAGTGATTCCTCACATGACCAGACCATACTGCTAAAAATAGCAGGGGTGCCTCCCTGAGTGCCAAAAACTGCTAAAAATAGCAACTCTGGCAAATGGTGTCCGAATGAGGCCGAACGAAAGCCAACTGGTAAAAATCTGACAACTGAAGCCAAGCCAAGCTCCATCAAGACCCTCTATCCATCCCATCAGCCTACGAGGGTCGCATAATAGGCTAATCGTGAGCTCTGAGAGATGTCAACTGGAAGGGGACATGACATAAACATACACAAGGAGACACTCAACTAAGGTTGATTTTTCCATTAATCAAACAAACCTCACAAGCTTGGAAAAGAACCCAACTCATTACAATGTAAAAACAACTATACTTAGAACTAAAAGTTGAAACCCTAGCAATTCTTGCATATGCTTTTTTTCTTTTGCTAATAGCTCTACAACTCATTTTTCTCCAAAAATGGTTATGCTCTTCTTTCATTTTCTTTTGAAAATGGAGATAAGGCAGATAAAACCCATGGCCAAGCTATCAAAGGAATGTCAGAGAGTGGACCCAGCTAGAAAACCCTAGCCACAACCCACACCTAGTTTCCAACTAACATCTATTTTTTGCAAATACAATTTTGAATGTCAAAAGGCATGAGGGAATGTGCGTGGATCAAGTTCCAACATTTGCAAGAGTGGTTGGGAGTTTATGAGGGTGGTTGAAGCTTATTTTCAATGTCTTTTGTTCATTCCAGGATTCCAACCCCCTTTCACCTTCAGAAAAGCAAGCACCATCAAGTCATGCAAAGAAATCATCTTCAACCAGTAGAGTTACCTTGAACAAACATCCAGTTCACTTGGAAATCTCCAAAGCATCTTTTTGAACAACTTAAAACCTTGCAAAAAAAAGACCACCATTTGCCCATTGCGAAAAAACCTAGTGCAAGTGCATCTACACCTTTATAAAAAAATTGTTTAGATGAAAATTACCACAAATGACGTTAGCATGATGTCATTGATAGATCATGATGGTAGCTCTCAAAAACGCAGGCAAAATACCTCAAGAGGTTGCCAATCTCTTGATACGTTTCAAGGTAATAGACCAGGACAAATGATTTGAACCTTCTTCTCTTTTGGTGCTGCTAGACCAAGGCGGGTATACCTATATGAATGAGGCAGACTTGGCTTGTGTTTATTTCCTAAAATAATTAATCCACAATGGAAAATGGGAGTGGATAAATAAATTTTATTTTGGTATAGACTATATAGCAATATCAAGGCTAAAACCTAATATGTTCAATTTAACAGATGTAAAAAATGAGTGAAACTAAAATGGTGAAAATATAGAGACTAATTCCTTATTGGGTATGGAGAGTCAAATGAGAAATCTAAAATGAGTAACCTCTTTCTGGCAGATACTCTAATTGTTTGGCATATAAATTTGAGTTTATAACTTGTATAAACATGCAAGAATATGATTACCAAGTTCTTCTTAATGATCCAAATGAGATTCCCTAACTACTATGATCAACTAAAAGGATTTAATCTTTTCTTGAAAGAACCAACTAATCAACCATACAGATACAGCATGTGTGCACCAATAAACTGAATATAAGCTTGTTATATCAATTTAAATAACTAGAAAACATCAACCTTGGAGACAACTTCAGTAATACTTTCAATTAACACAACAAACAACTGATACTAGAAATACGCCACCACATCAAACAATTTTCATTGATATCTCCATAGTTTCAAACATGCATCATTGTCTCATAATTGTAAAACATTGTAATCTATAGTATCTTTCTCCTATTCCCTATATTATTCCTTCGCTACCAAAAATGGACATTTATACATCAATTGCTAGAAAGGACACGTCCTTTCAAAATGTCTTATGTCAAAACAACAATAAATTTAAAAGGGTAATTAGGCTCTGTTAAGCCATAAATGAATCTTCGACAAGTGGTCCAAGTAGTCCCGGCGCTCATGCGTATCTACATCTCCCAATGCATTCTGGATCATGATCTCCATTTTTACCATCTTTTCATTCTGTTCGCATGCTTCATCCAGTGTTGTATCTTTCGCAATAGCTGTCTTCAGAATTTCTTGCAGTATTGATTCACTTTCACCTTTCCACTTAGTCATTTCTTTTAGTCTTCCTTTATCATCAAAGAATGCAATCAATCCTTTTTTGGTGGCATTAATTAATCCCTGCGCATCCCCTCAGAATTCTTCAAAGAAGTCTCAGTGCTTATTCATAAGATGATTTGCAGCCTCAATCACCACATTATCAGAAACATCCCTCTGGTTTATTTCTTGAAGCTTCTCCAGAATCCTTCCATCCATTCTTTCGTGTTCTTGCAATGCAGCAAAGTTATGTGAGTGTGTTCCCCAGAGCTTATTCAACCAAGTTGTTAGACTGGTTTGTCTTTTCTTAATTATTGCTACAAGTGCATCATATTTCCCTTGAGAGTATGCACTTGATCCTTCCCAATGATCTTTTGATTGTGAACTTTCACCATGAGTGAGCAGCTTGGTTGATTTCATTGTAACTCCTAACAAATCTTTCAGGCAGTCATTTTCTCTCAACATCCTCTCATTATTCATTTTGTACATTTCTCTTTCCTTGATTAACATTTGTATTTGAGCTTTGTTCAGTTTTGCTACATTGATTCCAATCTCTGCAATTGCCACAGGATCAGCCTCTCCAACCTTTAAATTCATAACACACACGAATGCCTTCTCAGTATCAATGACAACTGATTTCCTGTGAGGTGGATACAAGGCCCAAATCATTAATGACCCTTCATTTGGATTGTATTTTGACCCTGCATATACTTTTGTCACCTTTTTTGGGCTAAGCTTGTGTGTAGCATTACTATCTTTCAGAAAACTATCAAAGACTAATGCAGAATTGAGATCCAACCCTGGAAAAATCATAACGCCAGCACTTTCTAACATTTTCCTTTCCTTTTCAGGGTTCATTTCCGCCATCTCTCTATCCACACTCATCTTTAGATCATTCAGTAACTGTTCTTCATTACTTGGTGTAACATTATCAACCATTTCTCTTATCTCTTTTCCCTTTTGTTTATATAAGAATGCTTTAAATTCTGGAGAATTTATAAATTCATTATCTGCTACAAATGACTTATACTCCACGTGCCTTGCATTTGTATCTATGCTTTCTTCAACATTTAATTCCCTAGCAAGGCAGGTGTAATCTTGAGTTCTCAATCTTGACATCTTATTGGGCTGACCCTGTGGCACATTACCCTCAAATGCCTCTTCCCCAGAACATAACAGCTCTGTATCTTGCAACCCTTGATCATATTTTTCAACCACCATTTGTGCTTCTTCAGCTTCTAGGTTCTTGATCATATCATCAAACTAATAGGGTACATGTTGATATCCTCCAAAGTTTATCTTTTGTCTAGCAGAATTGATATACCCTTCTAGATCAAAATTCTTTCTAGGTGGTCGTCTTTTCATCTTGTATGGCAATAACTTATCAAGAATCAAGCTGTACCCTTCCTTCACCAATACAATAAAATCACCAAAGCAAAATGTACTGGGCATAAAAGCCTGTTTTCCAAAGGAGCTCAAATTCATAACACTGGAAAAGTCCATTTGCCTAACAATTTCCAAGTATGCAATCCTATCCGGGATTGTTTTAGGCAAAATGAATGGGGCATCTTCAAATCCGTAAACCCTAATCATGGTAGCATCATCCAAACAATACCAATCCCCCCAATTGTGACTAATTGGCCCATTGAAGTCTTTAGGCCTGAGAAACCTCTTTATCTCATCAGATAGAGAATAAGCACATGGATGATTATAGAATTTGTACAATGGTTTTACAAAATATTCCTCAAAGTGTATGAAACAAGAATTAGCAAACCTGTTGTCTGAAACAGTAGTCCATAATTGAACAGGTAATGACACCCTCCTTATCAAATTGGGAAACTCTCATCTCCTGAGGCCACAACCCTAACTGCTGTCCAAAATACAACACTATATGCATCAACAACGAATAATGCCTAAGATGTAAGATAGAGGCTCCACTTTTCACTACCATCAACCCAGAATCAAGCCCCTTAAAAATGTATGAAGCATAATCAAAAGGTCTAGAGTTGTGATACTAAATATCTGCTGAAATTATCATAGGCACAATTGACATATATTCAAGGACTTCCATTCCCAATACTTGGCCTACCGAGAAATAAGTATACTTTATATAGGGTTCAAAAAGATCAACATGGAAGGGGGGTCCATCACTATCCTCTAGTGGAACTGGTTTGCCACCCTATCTAATTCTGTGCAGTGGCAACCTCCAACCTTTATAAATTGTGTCCATCCTCCCAAATTCCCTTTCTAATTCTTCACATATTATTTTCTCATTGCAAACCCCTTCCAATTTGAAAACCTCGCCTATTGCATCTTCTAATATATGTATCAATGGTTTCCCGGATGGGTCACAAATGGCTTTGAGTTTTGAATTATAATAAGCGGCCAACAATCTCACCAATTCAACATTGACAAATACATTAGGCCAAACCAGCTTTCCCAGATTAAACTTCCATGGATTACATATTGGTTCAAAGTGATTCCTCCGATAGTAATGAAAACTAAAAAGTTCATAGCCTCTTATTGGTGTCCAAATATCTCCTATGAGCTTACATTTTTCATCTAGTTTATCCACTTCTGCCCTAAGTTGTGCAGATCGCCTAGCTTTAGGTCCAGAGCCAGGTAATTGGTTGATAAGATCTTGGCTTAGCTTTCGCTCAGTGCCCTCTGGCACAATTTCTCCCCATGTTTTCTCCCCTTCAATTTTCCAAAACTAGTGGCTTCCATTCTTCAAATATTTCATAAATCAAAAATTACAGAAGTCAAGGCACAAAGAGCTTACTGTATTTTGCTTAAAACTTTTGAGTTGAAAAAATGCTCTGGTTCCTTGTTCGTCCTTCTGCTTTCTCCACTATCAATTCCGCAATAGTGTTTTCAATTGAATTTTTCCTTAATTAATGAAGTTACTTATGCTTCGTGGCGCCATTAATGTTTTAGTTGAGACACGAGTGTAGCAGGTCTTTTTTCGAAACTCTCACTGTCACATCATGTAATGTTGTCGGCAAGACATTTTCAAATCTTGGGCGATCCTTCTATTAGGGCTTTTACCAACGTTCATTAAAACATCCGCTAAGACATCTTGTAGTTTCCCCGATACTTCGAGTCTCTTCAACTACCACAAATCAAATATCGCTAAGGTATCCCACAGTTTCACGGACGTTCTAAGTCTTCCCGACTATTCTATCCCTTCAGTCTTAAGTATCGCTATAACTCCCACCGATGCAAACATGTCATTGTGACTTTATAAGTCAGGCAGACGTTCCTCCGCTTACTTCGTGTCTCACTGAGATATTTCCTTTGGTCTATTTCATGATTGCCAAGACATAATTATTTTCTTGCCGATGGAACAACACTTGGCATGACTCTCATATCTCTCTCCGATGAAGCCAATTTTGCCAATGATCATTCCCTCCAAACATATCGCCAAGTCTTTTACCAATGTAATCTGTTGATGTGACATAGGGGATCGGCAGGACTCCTTGACTTCATCCAGATAACATCAACAAAATCCTCCTCTACTTTATCAGCAAGACCGGATGAATGCTACGGGACATTACTCCGATGGCTCAAGTCTAGGTGACATGTCTCCTTGTGCTTCGATCGGTAGGACACATATGTGCTCAATATGACTCACCCCAATGATTGTTGTCTAGCCGATAGGATCCTTTTGTCGTTGAAACTGTGAATTGCATTTTTCCAATGTGTATCCTCAAATGAAACTTTATTGGTATGACATTCTTGGCCTCTTGCCGATACATTGAAAAATATGTGTTAGTATAAAATAACTTATGAGTCGGGAAGACCTGTATCATCTCATGCCGATATGACTTTATATATTCAAATGCTTGGGGTCAGGTGAACTTTATGGGACCAAATGATAAATACTAACTAGAACATGGGCGACAAAGCAAATTACATGAATTTTATATTCATGATATAGGCTTCTTTGGAAAAAATTTATAAGTATAGACAACTATAAAATTTTCAAATTTTACAGTTCTAACAAATGATACCTTAGGATGGGATAAGGTCACCATGATGTCAACATTGTACAACTATAGGAAGTTGGACCCTATCAACCCACAAACCTTAACTTAGCCAATTTCAAAACTTTGAAAGTTCATGCAAAAAAAATACCTCCAAGTGAACCTGTGAAATAGTCATTGGCAACTACACCAAAGAAAGTTTTGTTCAAACACTCAAACCCACAAGTGCAGATGGACAGATCTGACCCACAAATGTTCTAATGGACTGAAATGTTTGCAAAGCTATAACTTGTTCATTTTTTGTGAAAACCTAGATTATATCGTATGCACAAGTACCCATTAAGGCCCTCTTCAAGGTGCACAAGATTTTGCAATTCCATACTTAGTCAAATTTTGGAATTCTGATGTGGCTCCAAGGGCACTCTCCGAATGACACGTGGCAATTGATGATTGGCCTTTAAGACCTAATTCATGTGAAAGTTGCCGCTACACAATGTCAAGCTATCAAAACTACAAGAGGATTGCATTGAAGATGTGGCCACAAAATCACTACAGAATTTCCACCTCCATCCACCTTGGGCAAAAAAAACCCATATCAATTGGACAAGTGCACTTGAAAATGGAAGTTCACATTGGCCAGCCCACAAAACATGGTGACATCAACAATACAAGAAGATAGACCCCATCTATCTACAAACCAACACTTAATTGATTTTTTATCATTGTGGAAAAACAAGAGCAGACCGAACAAGTGCGAAACAAACTAGCCAAATTGCACCATTGCAAGGAGAATGGGTGTTTCCAGATGGAAGACCAAAATCAGCATGGACATAACTTTTTCCCCTTAGCGAATTTCACAAAAGTTTAAAAGGCAACCAGGCCTAATTTTTAATGATCTATCCATTGGTGCAAAGAAAAACCATCCCTAATACATATCTCAAATCAATTATAATTTTGGGAAACTTTAGCGAAGGCATGAAATGTGACTCGAAATTGAGGTGCCAACATATGGTATAATTCATATTGATGGGGCTAGGAGTATATGGCTTGACATGGTTTCTTGAGATAGGTTTAGCCTTTATGGTTACTTGTGTAACATACTTGGTCCTAAACAACATATGAGACCAACCAGAGGACAAATGTTCCCCTATTTTTGCAATGAAATCTCTAGAAAGACATATAGCAAAGTAGGGGGAAGGTCACTACTAAAATATCTTGAGGTATGGAAAGGCTTGGGAATGCATGGAGAGTAAGGTCCAGGTCTTTGACAACCCCTACTATTTTAACAATAGTCCCATCTATTGGACAACTCCCTTTTCAACTGGGGTACAAACTAGGCATAACAAATTAACAACCTTCTTAGGCATAACAAAATTGTTAGCTCCCAAATCAATCATACAATTGTGTACAATATGTTTACCAATGATTAAGAAGAGATAGAAGGGAGGAGGCTTACTGGTTTTACTTGTCTTTTCTTCCTCCGAATGACATAAACTAGTAGGGAAAATTGTTGCACTCTTTGTTAAAGCATCATTGGCCTGATTGATGTTCTTTAATGCCTCCTGAAGAAAATCTCTCTATCTTGGGATTGATAGTGCCTCCCACATGATCATATTAGCCCTTTTCATTTGCTCCACAATATTGAAATGAAGATGACTAACCTTTGACTGATTTTTTGTGACAATGGTTTCTTCCTTTGACTGATTTTCCTTCCTAGCAACCTGATTTGTTTGTAGCTCAAAAGATTTAGCAACTATATTGTCCTTTGCAGCCTCTTGAGTGACTAAGGGGTAGATACCTGGCCAACCATGAAAGGTGACTCAACCATCATTGCTCTCCTCTTAGACTTGGTATTATGTGCCATCAAACTGATATCCCTGCCTAATACTTCAGCGTGATTGATGCCACAAAAATCATTTTCATGCCAATTCATCAGGGTGGACTCACCTAGCTTTTGTTCTTGTCTTAGTACCCCTTCTTGGCATGAGTGGACTCACTATTTTGGAAGTGTTGAGGCACTTTGAACCATCAAAGCTTAGCTAAGAACCCATTTTGGCATAAATTTTGGTTATATGGCTGATTAGATGGTAACACCACTCATGGTCCTGAACTAGAAATAGCTTTGGAAGAACTTGCAATGACTGAGTATAAGATGTTTAGAGGCCTAGCATAGCTTAGTTAGCTTAGCTAACCTTGTCCTTGAGAATTTCCTTGATAAGGTTGTTTATTGGGTTGGTAATCTTGATTATAAAGCTGATAAAGCATATTATTTTGGGCTTGTTGCCTCTTTAAAGCTACTAATTTGTTTCCAAAATTATGTAACAAGGTTTTTACTTCATGCAATTGATTGGAAGGAGAAGGAGAAGTTGTTGGTTGATTGGTTACTATAGGGAGAGGGGCCATACTTGGCTAAGTGGGTGGAATATCAAGAAAGAAAGGCATTGAAGGCCTTGGTGTTGGAGTACAGGACCACTAAGAGAGGGGTTGTGGGGTAGGCGGGCGGGGGGTTTTGAAACAGTGGTCTAATGAGAAATCAAATTTCAAAAGATAACTCATTTGTATTATGCAAAGAAACCCATTGAACACACTTAAAACATTATAGATATTGAATGTTGAGGGAGTCACAATGATATGCAAATCAAAACATAATACTTTGAACAAAGATGACTAATCAAGCACAATATGACAAACCACCAAGAGGAGACATAACACGGGTTTTATGAGTGGAAAACCCTAAAGGATGAAAAAACCACTTTGAAAATAGGTTTCATTAAGCCTCACTGGCTACACAATATGCCTCACTAGCTACAACATGCCTCACTGGCTACAACATGCCTCACTAGCAAACATCATGCTTCAGAGGCTACAACATGCCTCACTGGCTAACACATGTCTCACTCATAATCTTCAAAAGAAAATGAATGAAAAACTAGAGGGTTACTCTGTTTCAATACAAACCACTACTCTGTCCTTGTATCAATTCAACAAAAACTATCTCCAAAATTCATCCATACCATAGCACTATTACTGTACTTTTCTTCAACTCAAAACTCTGACAATAACCTTCTTAGAGCAGAGTGATGGATGACACAAATTAGAACTCAATCTCATGGACACCTTCATACACAGCACATGCAAACCACTTGTAATCACACTCAAGACACACAATACCTTGCGGAGATGAATATAATTCACGAATCTCTTATATGTTGTTACTCAAATTCCTTTTCTATGTATTCAATAGCAACAAGAACATGTTGTCACTATTTCTAAAACATTCTCAAAGAATTCAGACCTTGAATTGAGCATTGGCAGATATGCTATATTTAGACAAAGAAAACAAACTTCAAAAACATTGTCATACAAAGGTATAAGTAGATCTTTTATGTCATGTCCCCAATTTTGGAGTAAGTTTAATTTAATTAAATTAATTAATTAAGTTGTCCAAATTAATGATATTTCATAAGGATGACTAATTGATTATTTTAATTAAATTAAGTGGATTATTAAATTAGTTATTTATAAGGTTATCAAACAATTAAATATTAAAAGGTGGCCTTATATTTAATTAATTTAATAAAGTGATTAAAATAAATATTATATTATAAAGTCACTTGAATAAAATAATACTTTATTTCTAGAAGCTTCTAGGAGATGTGGTTGAACAAGGATAAAACAAGCTTTGGTTGAGCATTTTAGCATGGTTGAGTTGACTACTTCATTTTCTACATTTGGCGAGCTTAATGCTTGGAAAACTTCGCTTGTGAGACATCAAGCCTAGCTGATTCCTAGTTTCGCTTGTGAGATACCAAGCCTAGCTAGTTTGGAAAATGATACTTCAGTCCTTTCATCTGCAACATAATTTTGTGGCCCTTGGCCAAATTATCAGCATCATTGGAGGAATCGATTGGAACTTGGATTAGCAAATCTTGTGGAGTTTGATTGGAGTTGGGGTTTGAAGATCATAATCAGTTGGGACTTCATCGATTGTCCTTCCAAGGTCACCCTTGCATCATTTAATTTCTGATATACATTTCCAGTGGCTAGGGAAGGACCACGTCTTTGCTCATAGCTAGTCTATTTGCCATCGATTTCATTGGAGGCTTGGTTTGCATCATTCTTGAGGACCCAGCAATGACCTTCAGAGCATTTTGGAGGAGGTTAGAAGCTATTAATATTTTATTGTGAACATTCCTTTCAGAAACAGGGGGCGGTGCCAAAGGGAGAGCAGACATCATGCGATTTTGGTCTAGAGAGCATCATAAATCCTGAGAATATTCTAGGAGAGGCATGAGACATTAACAAGAACAGGCGCAGCAATTGGGAGGTTAGAATCAACACTTCCAGGAAGAATCTAATATCTCTATGTTTGCTGCTGTGTGTGATCAGGTTCTCCTATCTTAGTTTTGTTGCATATAGAATATATTAATCATTGTAATCAGCATTTAAGCATTGTATTGCAGAAATTCTATGTCAAAGGGAATCACATTGTGATGCTGTTATACTTAGTCAGATTGCATTCTGTTTTCAGTCATGAAGAATTAGTTGCATATATTCATGTTAGCACTCTATGATCCTCTTGTAAACTCTTCATGTTATTGAAATTGGATATTGGAGAAATAAGGTTGCTTAGCAATTGTTTCTCTTTATGTCAATTATCACGGTTTTCATACTTTGGCATGCATGATAACTGTTTGTAATAATGTCAAGTGGCATTCTTCATACTATTTCAGTCACTTGCACTCACTAAAAAGGCTGCATATAGCTTAGCTTTGCATTCTTCTCCATTTCAGTCAATTAGATTAGCTCTTTCTTATCTATCTTCAAGCACATTTGCATTATACCAAGCAATCAAACAAACTCGAAATCCAAAACAGCAAAATCAGACTTTACATGACAGTTGTTTGACGAAATGTCCAAGGCATAAAGGGGTGAAATCAAGGTCAGGTTTGCTAGGGACATTACATTTTATGCTCTGTTACTCAGAATACCATCTTCCTTTTCATTATCTGATCACCAACATGGTATTGTCGTTTTCAATACTTTCTCATTGACCAAACCACAAACAGAACCCTGCTCAATACCCTGGTATCATTCCTTCAACCATAGCTGCCACAATCAAAACAAAGGAATCATATATTTCTTTTATATTCCATTATTTCACTTTCTCTCTGTGTGTATATCTTTTCAAAACATGATATCACTGACTCTAAAAATTCTCATTGAGCACACCAAAATTTGAATCACATCAACGCATTGGTAACGTTCTACCTTCCAACCCTTCGTTTGTCTTCAAATAGTTATCAAAACTGTGAATAACTGAAATAAAGCAAAAAAAACTTCGTAATGCCCATCAAAGTGAAGCTTTGTAAAGTAGTCATTCTCAGGTTTGAATGAGAACTTTTGATTTTAGAAACCCGCCAACTCACCAATTTAATAATAGCCATTGATTTTCTTTAGGTGATATGATGAGAATCATTAACCTGTTGAACCGGTAGACTCTAGGTGTAGGGGCCAGTAAGTAATGCATTTGAGACCTTCAATTAATCACCTAAGCGACTTTTAATTCATTATACCAAATCACCTTTAAGTTATAACAAAATGTTTAATAAGAATTGACATCCTTTACAAAGTATAAGCCCTAGATTTAGAGACTTAGGCTTTCAAGAATTTCTTAGTATTTTAGGTTCCATTTCACTTATAATTCTGAGGGTGCATAACCAACCTGTAAGAACTGAAAGAGAACCATTACAAATACCTCTTGCATCCTGAGAATTGTGTTTGTCTTTGAAACTCAAACAATAGAACCATCATAGCGGGATTAATACAAATCATCTCCTTAAGTGCCTCTAAAGTAACTCACTTTGTAACAATAATAACAACATTACCTTTGACACCAATGATGGGCAACCATGCTCTGACATCTTTGACACTTACAATCACAGGGATATATCAAGCGTCAACATCATGAAACAAATGATGACTGATCTAACACCATGAGCAAATCTGTCACTCGAAGCAATTCTTTGCTTTTGCAATGATCATACTCAATCACTTTGGCATGAAGCAACTCTTTGCTTTTTCAACAACACCAATTTGCATTATGACCAAGAAAGGAATGAACAATTAAATCAATGAACAAGCATTCACATACCTTCTACCATCTTTGACAACTATGACAAGCAACAACACTAATGATAGAGCACCTAGCAACTACCTTTGACTGTTGACATCAATTGCAAATGAGCTTCCACACTGTCAATGGCATATCTAAACTGTTAGCAACCTCTTGCGTGTCTCAAGGCAATCATCACTATACATTCATACTGCCAAACTGACAAGCAATCCAGAAGTAACTGCCACCATCCAAGCAAGGTCACAAATTCAAGCAAATGGTTGAGTTTCCAAGCAATCACTGTGAACACAAACTGTCTGCATCATAGAACCCCTACAACACTTAACACTGTCAAAGATCCCTGTGATTTATCAAGCTGTCAAGCAAAAAAACCCAGATAAGAAGCCAAACTGTCTCAAGAACAATAACAAAAGTCATCAAAGAGGTACACTGTCACACTGTCAACAAGGTGTCATTAAGCAACTTGAGCAACTGTCATCAGCAACTGTATGAGCAAGTACACTGTCATCAATCAAATGAAGATTGTACTATCATATGGTTACATTGTCATCAAGAGTTATAAGCAGATTGCACTGTCATCATTGCATGCAAACATTGCACACTTGTCCACTGTCAATCATCAATAATGACAAGGCCACTAGTAAAGAAGCATGCATATGTATCTCACTATTAGACTCTCATCAAAGGGCTTGTCAAAGATAATCAGAACCATGTATACAACTGTCACTGTTTAGCAAACCAAGCATGGAGAGCATTTTTAGATATCATGAAGGGACACTGTCAAACATAATTCCCTTTGCATTCAAATACCATACTGTGACTGAAGCAAATCAGTGCCACTGCCTACTTTCAAGAATGATATACTACTATCATCATTGTGCATGAGGCAAGAAGAAGCCATTTACTGCACTGTCTTTATCTCAGTGGGAAACTCAGGAACCAAAGCATCCACAATACCACAGACCTTGAGCAAGGAAAATGGGCTGTCATGAACCATTTATTGTGCAAGTAGCAAGCCCCAACTAAGACACTGTTATAAGCAATTCCAGGTTACAAGCATTGCAATTGAAAAGCCCAATTAAATGATATGAGGCAAGAAAAGAACACAGCAGGTTCATCCACTGTCACTAAGATATCTCACACTCTTAAGTAAAAGCACTAACAACATCACAATATCCATGCAACAATAGTATTGTTAATAGGATCAAATAAACTATGAGATGTGCACACTGCAAGCTATCACTCCAATTTGTCAGTAACCTGTTATACCAATCACTGTTGCTGCACCATACTCCACTGGCAAACATTTCATCATTGTCACTCCTATGCAAGAAAAGATCCTTAAGACAAATCCATCAAAGCATTACTGGCATATACTCTTGTATTCACAAGACAATCAGCACTGTACAAAAAGATACAGAGGACTGTCTCTAAGTTCAGTGATAAAAGACAATGGATAAACTCCCCGTGTTTGCCATGCAATAAATTGCATCTATTTGCAACAAATGTACTTTATGAAACCATGTACTCTACTCTGAGATCCAAAAGTGACTGCTATGATTACATAGGCACTTTACTGTTAAATCTAATCCAAATCACCATACTGGATGAGCAACTCCTTGACACTTTGTTGTATATTTATTTTGGGAAAACCTTTGTGGGCAAATCTAGCACTCCCCTTGCAAAAGAGGTCCTGTCTACACACTGAGATTGAAAGCAGAGCATTGTCATAGCACTAATACTGTCAAAATACATCACTGTCTCAATGCAAAGCACTGTATTCTGTTGAAGCCATTACTATCAAGGCATCAAAACACTGCAAACATTGTCAAGACAGTCATTACATGGACACTGTTATCAGAATCACTGTCTTACTGTCATATGCATGCTTCACAAAGGCATAGTCTATACAAAACACAAAAGTAAACTGTCACTATCTTATGGAATTGTTACTCTATCAGTTGAATTGTTACTCTATCAGTTGTTTTGTAATGTCCCCATTTTCGAGAGCATCAGAGTTCTGAGGATTAGCCTATCATGTGACCCTCATAGGCTGGTGTTCAGTGATTAGAGGGTCCAATTGGGCATTAATGTGCTCTTTAGGTGGCAGTTGACAGTGTTTACCTCTCCAAATTGTTGGTATATTCTGAGGCTAAGCTATTCCGAGGTTTCTGGCTTCATTTATACATACTTACTATTTATAGTAAGTCCATGAGTTGTTAGAGGCCAACCTTACTATTTATAATAAGGCATCCTAATGGGCAGAGAGAGCAGTGGGTTAGCCGGTGGCGAAGTCAGAATTGATAAATGAGGTTCATTAATGGAGTTAAGGTGTTTATTTATTATTAAAGTTATACTTTAATAATAAATAATTAATTATTAAAGTGCTCATATTAATGACTTGTATTGACTTTATAATTAAGGTGCATTTAATATTATAAAGTCAAATTATAAAAGCACTAGTTTGGGCACCCACTTTGAGGAATATTATAAAGTGCAAAAGCAAATATATTTTATGATATTTTTTAATGATTAAAAAGCACATTGGGAATCGTGCCATCTTGGAGAGGGTATAAAAGCATGTGAAAAAGCAAATATAATTATTCTTGATCATTTTTATCAAATTGGCTTTGAGTTTTGCATTTGGAGGTGGGGACCTAGTGTTTTCAGCTGCAACAATCTTGGAGAGCGTAGCTGCTTCTTGAATCGAGCTTTCCAAGGGTGTGAAAGATCATCTGAGGTTTACTGATTGGTGGCTTCATACGGAGGTCACATTTGTGCTTCATTGGAGAAGAATTTCAGAAGTTTTCAAGGGTGTACTTGTTGATTAGAAGTTGTTATCCAGGTATGATCTTATTGTAAATTCAAGCAATAAATAATCAGAGTTGATCATTTGATATAATTGCTTTCAACATTTCTCTATTTGCATTTTATTGGTATTTTATGCATTTCCTGGCAAACTTCTTCACAAGCTACAAAACCAAAACAAGCAGAAAGAGCAGAAAAAATCGTTAGCAAATATCTCAACAAGGGTGGGATATTACATGTTCATTGTGCTTCAACTATCTTTTCAACTGTTAAACCAACACTATGCATGCTCAGCCAATCCAAGACTAATGAATAGCACCAGATCTACAAAGTTTCTGCTATCAGATGATCAATCCAAAAGTAACTATATTATGATCACTAGAAGGAATATTGTCTCAACAGTAGGACTACACAACATGTAGATGAAAGCCTTGGACAAATGATTGCATCATTGTTTATTGCAAAGATCTGAGATTTTGAGTGTCATAAGACTATCATAAACAACATGCTCATTAAATATCCTTCCCCTGATTCAAAGACACCACCTACATCTTCTTCTTGCTCCTACCATGCTACAAGAGAAAGTATTGTTTCCTAGAGTTTCATTAACATGAAAAACCTAAGAGACTGCCCTTGATTCACTATACTTAGTCATAATTAGTTGTCCTTTAGTTCTCATCCTCATTGAACTATTGACAACCTCTTTGTTGTTGCCTAAGGGGCTAAATGATAAAGCAATAATCATCTCCCCTAAGTTCATGCTACTGATTATGCAATCATGGATGTTTCTTGTGCAGTATGCACAAGCTTAGGCTCTATCTTTTCTTTCTCTTGTTTTCTTCTCCAAACTTTCATAGTGCATGTCTTCATGAGATGATTAACTAGTTTCATTAAATCACTCCTACAATATTGTGCTTTATGTCCAAACTTATGGCATCTATAGCATTTCACCTTGTCACCAACATGAGAAGTAAAAGAATTATATCTTCTTGAGAATCTAAAACATCATTTCTGACTTGTGTATTACAAAAACTTGCAGTGTGACCTAGATGATTGCATTTATAACATGGGACATTACTTCTTCTATCTGACCATTCATAAGAACTCTTATTCCATCCAACTTTCCTTTCATGCATCGAACATTCTGTTGCTCTATGACCAAATTCATGACATGAATAGCAATAACCGTGAAAAGAGTTTTCAAACCTGGACATTTGATGTTGTCTTGATTGAAAAGATCTTCTGAACTTGTTCTTGTTGACTTGTGCAAGAGCATTTTGTTTTGTCTTCTTCTTGTCTTCAGTATTAGGAGTAGCAAAATAATAGTTTAGATCTATTTTCTTCCTTGGTGTTTCTCTAACCTTAGAACTTTGTCCTTGCATGGGATTATGAACTCTTTTGTATCCTTCTTCACTGCTGTTCTGATCTGCAAGCCTTTTGGGAGTAGTGCTTGATTCTCCTTGTTTATATATTACCTTTTTTGATGAGTTTCAATCCATTGGTGCTTTTCCAACATTCTTCTTGGACATTGCAGCATCTTTGTAACTTTTGTCTACTTCATATCCTAACCCAAACTTGTTTGATAGTGACCTTTGACTTAGAATCATTTTCTCAAACAACTCAATGCTCTATTCATTTTGAGGACCTCTTCAACTCCCGATTTACCTTCTCTAGTTGCTTTCCTAGAGACAACACTTCAGCTTCTAGCTTTTGACAATCTTCCATTTTGGTTTGCAATTTATGCCAATGACTTCTTCAACTCTTCTAGACTCTGCCAGTTGCAACTTTAGATCCTTAATAAGCTGATTAGATTCTTCACACTTCACTTTCAATTTTTCTGCTTCTTCAACGGCTGAAAGTTTTTTGGCCTTGGACTCTTTTCTTCTTCAAGCTCCAACTCTAAACTCTGATTATTCTTCCTAAGTTTCTTGATCTCATCTAGGGTATAAATGAGTTCACCCTCAAGATCGATTTCATATTCATCTTCATCATACTCCTGTTCATATTCACTCACAAAGGGGTCTCCTTCGTCAACATTCTCAACTACAAAATCATCTTCTAACCTTGTATCTTCTTCAATTTGTAAGTCATTTCTTACAACTGCTTCTTCATCATCTTTTGTATTTCATTTAGGTGGTGCTTGTTGTTTAGTATTTTGTTAGGTATTTCTTTTGCCCTTGTTTCTTTTACTTTTTGCCATGATAAGTACTCCACTACAAGGATCACCTAAGTTGATTAAACTTGCGCAAGGAACCTAACGCTTTGATACAACTTGTTGGAATACAAGACCACTAAGAGAAGGGGGGGGTGGGGGGAGGCGGGGTGGAGAGGATGAATCAGTGGTCTAATGAGAAATCAAGTTTCAAAACTTAACTCACTTGTATTATGCAGAGAGACCCATTGAACACACTTCAAGCATTATAGATATTGAATGTTGAGGGAGTCATAATGTGTAAGAAACCTGGTGTCTCTAAACCCCAATCTATGCTGAATAGTAAAGTTTCGCTAAGTTTGATGTTTTGTGCTTTGTTTCAATGATTTTTGCATATAATGTTTTTGCTGGTTTTTAAATCAAAATGATGCTAGATAATGAAAAAGCAATGAAATACACTAATATTTATGCACAATTGACACCCATGAGCTGCAACCGCCTTTATTATTTCAAATATCTGATTATAATACTAAAAGGCAAACATGCAAAGTAAAAAAGCAGCTGTATTATGAATTAAAGAACCTGATTTTATTCGCAGCCAAGCATCAACAGCTGAAGATGGTCAATTTGCATAAGAAATAGAGAACAAATCAATATTAAACCCTTGCTTTATCATTCACCAAGCCACTGTAGCGAACCACTATTCACGATGGTATTGTAGCGGAACACTGTACCGCGGGTACTGTAGCATGTATTGTAGCGCATACTGTAGCAGCCAACACCAATTTTGTTGTGCAAATGATTAACTCTTAAATTTCTGATCTGTAGATTGATAATCATGCAACCCTTGGAATGCTTGTATTTTTTCACCAATATGCTCAAGTATGACTCTTGAATGAAGCCACGCTGGTTAGCAATCTTCAGTTGATCTTTCACAACCTCATTATGCTTGATTCTGAAGAGGGAACGTTCTCCAAAATCTGATTTGCAGAAACCCTTGTTTCTCAAACTCCAAATTGCTCAGAGAGAATAAGACAAATTCGAATAATCAATAATAATGAGTTCTATTTGCCCTTTGTGAAATAAATAGTCTCTTCAATAAGTTCGACCCTCTCAAAAAAGCAATTAAATAAACATTAAATGATATTAAATTCGCCCCTTTTGACTTAGGCTCTTTAATTAATAAATGGCATCCCTTTATAAATGAGTAATAAATACTCATTTAATAATAATATCACTCATTTATTATAAAGTTATAAAATACTTTATAATAAGCCATTTAATTAATTAATATTTCCCTTAATTGACTTTATAATATAAAGTCATAATAATAATAATCATTAAATGCTTCAATATTCTCTTTTTGCTCAACAAACTGCCAAACTGGGTCGAAATTGAAATAGCCAATTGAGCCAAGTGCCCTGCCAGAAGTAGTAACCTCTGATGGCCTGACTTACTATAAATAGTAAGTGCCTGAATAACACTCTGTAAGCATCTACAGAGGCCCAAACCTAAATCAAACTGTGGAGTTGTTGTACCCCAAAATTAAAATTTTTGTTACACTTAGACATTTTGAAGAAATGAGTAAAAGTCTTGTTAAAACAGTCAAAAAGGTCAAAATTTGGGTGTGCATGTCTTGCATGAGGGGTTAAAACGAAAAAATTTCAAAATCTAACAATCTGGGTCTACTAAGAGCAGCTTAATCTACAAAACCCAGATCTCAGTTTTCATCCCTATTTTATAAGAAAATTGCTATTTTTAGAAATTTTCTAAAAATAGTAACTTTTTTTAGGTTTTTCTGGGTTTCTTTTGAAACGGATATTGGCAAAACTTTCTAAAAATAGAAAGTTAGTCTGTTAGGGTTCAAACTGATTTTGATTGGCTCAAAAAACGTCCATATCAGGCTGGTGTAGTCAGAATCTCAAAATAGTCAGTTTTTCCCTAGTGGGTCTCTTCAGCTTTTTCAGAAGCAAATCAGGAGCGTCGAGGTCATCAATGGAGGTCTTTCGGCTGCCAAGCATCAGATTCAACATTCAAGTGGTCAACAGAAGGCAAGTTGGTGAGAAAGCACAAAGAACAAGGAAAGAAGATGAAAAGTTGAGAAAATTTTCGAACACTGCCAGACTTGGGCACCCCAGGTGAGAATAGGCGCCCATCTTTTTAGGGCATCAAATGATGAAATTAGGGTTTACACCTCCAATCAAAGTTGCTCAGTTCTCTGCCAACTCCGCAACGAATCCAACGTTGCAGTCATCAGATTATCCAGTCAGTTGGGATTCGAAGCCGAACAAGAGAGTTCCAAACTGAAGACAGAATGAAGAACATGAAAATTGTTAAAATTTGACTAAGTCTGGTAAGTTTGGGCACCCCTGGTGAAGAAGGGCGCCCAACTTTTTGAGGCACCTAAATTAGCAATTAGGGTTTGAGAATATGCTCAATCTCTTTAGTATTCAGCCAGCTTCGCGACGCCTGTATTCGTCAGATCATTCAACTGGTCATTCTCCGAAAAATTCAGATTGAAGTCAAGGGTACAGGATAAAGGTTTTTAACTCTGAAGAAAGTCAAATGAAAAAATGGCTAAGTCTGGAAGGTTTGGGCGCCCCAGGTGAAGAAGGGCGCCCAAGATTTTAAGAGGCAAAATAGATGAATCTAGAGAAGTGGCTCTAATATAATCTCTTCAAAGTTCATCTGGCTTTCCAACGAGATATTCAGTGCGTCAATCGGAGTTTGCATTCGCCAAATACGGGAAGCTGAACATAGGGTTTGAACAAGAGCTAAATTTCAAAGTTCAGAAGCAAACAGGAAAAAGTGGAAAATAAACTAACTCTGGTGAGTTTGGGCGCCCCAGCTTGCCAAGGGCGCCCAAGCTTTTGGAGTTTTAAAACTCACTGTTTGATGAAGTCTCTCTCAAGAGACCCCTCTTAATATTTCATCAACTTCGCGACGAGCATAATCGGCAATCAATCCAACGCCCGAGTCACCAGATTCGATGAGATCATCTATAGAAGAGTTAATGAAGAAATTGAAGATCATAAAAATGGCTAACTCTGGAAAAAATGGGCGCCCATGGAAGGAAAAGGCTCCCATGAATTCGAAGGTCGAAATGAGGTTTTTAGCCAAAGACGCCTCCAAAACATTCTTCTCAAAATCAGTCAAGCTACGCGATTAATCCTTCAGCTCGCTTGTCAAATCAATCTACAAGACGGAAACCGAGATCAAAGTAGGGGGTCAAAGTGGTGAAAAGTTAAAAATATCAAAAAAATGACTAACACTGCTTGAAGTGGGCGCCCCTGGTGAAGAAGGGCACCCAACTTCTCATGCCTTAGAAAAATTTTCAAGTTTTCAAAAATTTCAAAATTACAAGATGAAGCATGGGTGTCCAAGTTCATTGAATAGCTGATTTAGGGTTTTTGAAAATAAAAGCAAAAGAAAGCAAAACTAAAACAAAACCCTATGTCTATTTAACACCTCTCTTCAATGTAATTCTCATTATTTTTGCAGGTAGCATTCAAAGGAGAAAGTTGGAGCAGCAAATTTGAAGAAATTTTTCAAGATTCAAGAGCTTAGTCTATTGGTTTTTCATCAAATTTTTCAGACCAGCAACTTAAACCCTTGCTTTTTCATGCTTTTTCATCTAGAAGATCAAATTTGTCAAGGAGAAGGCCAAGGTTTTCAAATTTTCAATCATCTGGATCTTATCACCTTATTCTTCTGAAAAAAATTTCAAGAACTTCATCAGGTTGCAGCAGCTGCTTTTTATTTGCATGTCAATGAAATCTTCAGTGCATTCAGTTTTCAATCATCTGGGTCCTCTCAAATCAGTCTTTTGAAGAAAACCCATATCACAGCTTTTTTTCAAGAAAGTTTTAAATTCTAGGGTTGGCTGCTTTTTCAATCAGCCATCAGTATTTTGCAAATCTGATCAACTGGGTCCGTTTCTAATCATATTCTGAACAAAACCCAGGTGCCAGCTTTTTCATGAAAATTTGAAGAAATTAGGGTTTGCTGCTTTTTTAGTTAAAATTCAAAATTTTCAAAAACGAACGATCTGGGTTGTTTTGCAACGAAATTCTGAGCAAAACCTATATCTTAGAATAATTTTCAAAAATTTTGTCCGTTGGAACAATAAAATCAGCATTCTAAAAATAGAAGTTGCTCAAAACTTGTTTGAACCTAGGCGAGTTTACAGTCATTCTTCAAGTTTTCCGA
Organism: Sequoia sempervirens; assembly: GCA_007258455.2. Classification (NCBI taxonomy): domain Eukaryota; kingdom Viridiplantae; phylum Streptophyta; class Pinopsida; order Cupressales; family Cupressaceae; genus Sequoia; species Sequoia sempervirens. Next base: position 31,331 of record VDFB02259026.1, read on the forward strand.
AATGGAGTACACTCCCAATGTTTTCAAGACTGGATCAGCTCTTTATCATGATTACATCAAAACCGTTGAGACAGACTTGCATCATATCAAGCCGATGTTCGATCTACACGCTTTGGAGAGCGCAAGCAACACTTCCATCAAGAACCTGGGACACTCTGGACTCCTCGCAGCAGCGTCTATTCCTATATTAATTCAGAGTCTCGAGTTCGTAATCGCTTGCATCAAGCATTACAACTCGGCTACAAGGGAGATTCAATCAGTTGATGGCAGACTGATTTGCAGTTTGAAGCCTGATATGATCGAAAAGTGTTTTTCCATTCCCCCATGGCCTAAAAGTGTCACTATCTCAAAGGGTGAATGTGAGAGGATGTGGGAAATACACAAAGAAAAATACAACAAGAAGAGTGCATTGAAGTGAATGAAAGAAAAACATAAGACTCTACCAAGTCACATTTCCATGATGTCAGCAAAGTTCAAGAAAGCGGCCAATAAGGTCGAAGATTTCCTTAGGTCAGTTGCAATTACTGAAGATATTCTGGAAAAGTGGTGTTTTGCTATTGATGGCATAGATGCACCGAACCGGGACACAATTTCTAACTTCCTAGTGAATGTGATCGAGCTTTAAAGCATCTTTCTTCTAGAAGCTTTCTTTCTCGCTTTCTTTCTATTCTTGGAATAATTTTTATCCATTCTTTGAGAAGAGAAAGAAGATAAAATGTAATAGTTGGTGTTTCCCGCTTTTTCTGCTTTCTTAGGTGTTAGGTGTTATCTTCTTTCTAGATTTAGAAATAAAGCTTGCTTGTTGAGCAAGCCCTAGATTGTGAAAGCAAGGAAATTTTAGGGTTCCCTACTCCTTTGCTTGTCTATAAATAAGAGCCTTTGCTCATTAGTTTCTTTAACCATGCTAGTGATAACAAAACGTTGAGCCTATTGTGCCTTCTATTTGTTATTCAGGTGTTGTTCAATTATCTTATGATAGCTAATTGTTGAGTCTCTTTTAGCCAACAAGGAGTTATTGTAATTGTTGTTCGTATTGTGTAAGAACAAGATTGCAAGCCTCTTTAGCTGCAACTTCTTGTTCCAGGCATGTTAGAAGTAGATTTTGTTTCAGAAGTTTGAGTAATAAAATCATGAGCCTCCTTTGCCTTGGTCTAAAATCTCAGATTTATGTTATTTGTGTTCTACTTTTATGATCTTCATTTCAGCTTACATTGAAGTGTGTAGATGTTTGTTGAGAAAGAGTTTATTGAAGTACTTTGTCAGAGATTACACCTTGTTCACTTCCAGTTTCTCTTGCTCTGCATTTTACTTGAAAAAATAGAAACGTCTTTAGTTTAAGTTAGTCGTAGTTGAACTTCTTAAATCAGAAAATCTCAGCTGCGGCGTTTGTGTTTAATAAACCTTGTGCTCTAAGCTGATCAAAAAGATAGGCAACTTAGTTTTAGTTTACTTTTTTTCAAACACCATCAACAAGAGGGAGCTTCCCCTCCTAATTTGAAGAGCAGTTTATCTGTGCATAGCTGTCCGTTTCAAATACGCATTCCAGAGGTGCAAATTTAAACGCCTACAAGAGTAATGTCCCCAAACACTGGATAACAGCAATGGAAGACCCTCTAATCACAACTGTTAGCCTACGAGGATCAAAATGATAGGCTAACCCTTACGAACTCTGATGCTCACGAAAATGGGGACATTACACAATGTTATGCAAATCAGAACATAATACTTTGAACAAAGATGACCAATCAAGCACAATATGACAAACCACCGAGAGGAGACATAACACAGGTTTTATGAGTGGAAAACTCTAAAGGGTGAAAACCCACTCCAAAAATAAGTTTCATCAAGCCTCACTGGCTACAACATGCCTCATTGGCAAACATCATGCCTCAAGGCTACAACATGCCTCACTGGCTAAAAAATGCCTCACTGGCTAACATCGTGTCTCACTCACAATCTTCAAAAGAAAATGAAAGAAAAACCAGAGGGTAACTCTATTTCAATACAAACCACTACCTTGTCCCTACATCAATTCAACAAACACTATCTCCAAAATTCATCCATACCATAGCATTGTTACTATACTTTTCTTCAACTCAAAAATCTGACTATAACCTTCTTAGAGCAGAGTGATGGATGACACAAATTAGAATTCAATCTCATAGACACCTTCATACACAGCACATGCAAACCACCTATAATCACACTCAAGACACACAATACTTTGCAAAGATGAATACAATTCATGAATCTCTTATATACTATTACTCAAATTCCTTTTCTTTGTATTCAATAGCAACAAGAACATGTCACTGTTTCTAAAACATTCTCAAAGAATTTAGACCTTGAATTGAGCATTGGCCGATATGCTATATTTAGACAAAGAAAACAAACTTCAAAAACACTGTCATACAGAGGTATAAGTAGATCTTTTATACTTTGTTACTCAGAATACCATCTTCCTTTTCATTATCTGATCACCAACATGGTATTGTAGTTTTCAATACTTTCTCATGGAGCCCAAACCACAAACAAAACCTTGCTTAATACCTTGGTATCATTCCTTCAACCATCGCTGCCACAATCAAAACAAAGGCATCATATATTTCTTTTATATTCTATTATTTCAATTTCTCTCTCTATGTATAAACATGATATCACTGACTCTAAAAAGTTTCATTGAGCACACCAAAATTTGAATCATACCAATGCATTGGTAATGTTCTACCTTCCAACCCTTTGTTGTCTTCAAACAATTATCAAAACTGTGAATAACTGAAACAAAGCAAAAAAGCATCCTAATGCCCATCAAAGGAAGCTTTGTAAAGTAGCCATTCTCATGTTTGAATGAGAACCTTTGATTTTAGAAACCCGCCAACTCACCAATTTAATAATAGCCATTGATTTTCTTTAGGCAATATGATGAGAATCATTAACCTACTGAACTGGTAGACTCTAGGTGTAGGGGCCGGTAAGTAATGCATTTGAGACCTTCAATTAATCACCTAAGCGATTTTTAACTCATTATACCAAGTCACCTTTAAGTTATAACAAAAATCTTAATAAGAATTGACATCCTTTACAAAGTATAAACCCTAGATTTAGAGACTTAGGGTTTCAAGAATTTCTTAGTATTTTAGGTTCCATTTCCCTTATAATTTTGAGAGTGCATAACCAACCTATAAGAACTGAAAGAGAACCATTACAAATACCTCTTGCATCCTGAGAATTGTGCTTATCTTAGAAACTCAAACAGTAGAACCATCATAGCAGGATTAATACAAATCATCTCCTTAAGTACCTTTGAAGTAACTCACTTTGTATCAACAATAACAACATTACCTTTGACACCAATGATGGGCAACCATGCTCTGACATCTTTGACACTTCAATCACAAGGATATATCAAGCATCAACATCATGAAACAAATGATGATTGATCTAACACCATGAGCAACTATATCACTTGAAGCAATTCTTTGCTTTTGCAATGATCATACTCAATCACTTTGGCATGAAGCAACTCTTTGCTTTTGCAACAACACCAATTTACATTATGACCAAGAAAGGAATGAACAATGAAATGAATGAACAAGCATTCACATACCTTCTATCATCTTTGACAACTATGACAAGCAACAACACTAATGACAGAGCACCTAGCAACTACCTTTGACATCAATTGTCATCAATAACAAACCTTTGACATCAATGAAAAACATGCCACTGCCAACACTTGAGACTATATTTCCAACTTGGGTAAGGCAATTTTCAGCTCTAATAGCGATGTCATAAGTATTTGGCAAGGTTGTTCCTCCCATTGACTATTTCATGACAGAAACATCACTGTTTAAAGCCCTCAAATAATACAACACATGGTTTGGAGAAGGCCTAACTAAGGCTGAAATTCTATCCTAGGTTTTTTGGAATCTAAAGTTGAAGTCCCCTATGAATTCATGAGGAGCTATTTTGATAGTGGTCAGTTGCTCTAGTAGGGATAGATGGTCATTTTTGTCTTCAAAATTGTTCACAAAGTTTCTCACCTACTCATCCCCATTATGTATTGAATTAGGTGGCAACCCCCTGTACCATTGTAACAATTTTCCTTTCAAAGAAGTGGCAAGAAGTTTGACAGCTACATTAGCCATTGTGACGTTATGAATTGCATAGATATTAGCAATATCTTGGATGTGTTCTATAGGGGTAGTAGCATTTTCTTCGGTGAAATAAGGTATGCTTTTTAAGGCTGCTATTGTAATGTCATCCCTATTGGAAAGGATAAGAGGAATTCCTCCATTAAAGGTGACAAAAACTTGATTTCTTGGGATAGCCATTGAAGGGATACTAAATCATTCTCTATTCAGCTAGGAGGAACTACTAGCAATAGGTGTAAATTGTATTCTGGATTGGACTATTCAATATGGTAAGGGCTGCCTACTATGTCTATTCCTTCTTGATGAAAATAAAGATAATTCCAAGAAGTCAAAACACTTACCTTTATAGGATGCTCTTGTATGTATCTTTGCCATGAATAATTAGCACAACCTGAAATCAAGAGATTGGAGTCACCAGACACTCATAGAATGTGTCCAATGATTTCAACTCCTAAGAATGGCACAAATCTTCTCAACAAAATGATGCAAGGCTCATTTAACTAGTCCCACCAAGCATGCCAAAGATAGATGTCACCTAAAATTGTAGCCTTACTAAACCCTATTCAATATTTCAGAACAACAGGAATGATCTCTTAAGTGTGAGACCCTACTAACTTGAGATGAAACATCTAAAGACGGTTGGTTTCTTTCTAAGCCTAGATGCAAGTGTTGATCCAACTCAACACAAATTAAATCTAAAACCTACTCCTACTCTAATGATTCGCAAGAGAAACGGGAGAAGGAAAATAACTGAAAGAGAAAAATGGTGATGCAACAAAACTTAGTTGCGCTCTCCCCTTGTCGTAAAACACAAGACAATCCTCATGTTGTGACGTTTTTCACACATCGCCCCATTGCAAATGGGGACCCCCTAATTTTGGCTTTGCTTTTCGGTCGTTTTGTTGTTGTCTCTTTTCTGCTGTCTGTCTTTCCGAGGACGTTCCCGTCTCTGAGCTTAAGCGTGAAATTGACCAAGTCTGGAAATTAGGGTTTTGAGCTTCCTTGCCAATTTGAGGTCAAATGAAGTGAGTAAATTGAAATTGAGCCTAACATTGTTGTCAGCATGCTTCCAGCAGGTTTTTACTAAGTTTTCATCTGATTCCAAGGTACTTACTATTTTTAGTAAGTGTGAAATTCAGGGCAATTCGTCAGCATTTTTGAGATTCCGACAGTCACAAGGCATTTAGAGCATATCAGACTACTCGTATGCAAAATTTGAGCTGAAACAGACAACTTACTATTTTTAGCAGTCTACCTTCCGGGACAAATTTCAGGGTTCAGATGCAGAGTTTTTCTTTGCATGTTGGCATATTTCTTCTGGGTTTTTCGAGACCTTCGTGATGATATAATATGCAAAACGAGATGACCACTTTCAGAATTCAGCCTTCGGAGGCTATTTTTAGGGTTTGCATGTCGGGGTTTCTTTTGCATGTCGGATGATTCCTGATGGGTTTTTCGAGAGCTTCGCGATGGTGTGACATGCAAACGAAGATACTCGCTCAGTAAGGAACTTGCTATTTTTAGCAGGTGTGTCCCAGCCGCTTAGTTCGAATCATGAGCTGATCGCAATGCCACGAAAAACAAGAGCAAACGGAGATCATTTGATACGCATGCAGCGAATTAGGGTTTCCAACTTCGGAGCCTGAAAAGAAGGGCAAAAAGTCAAAAATTTTGAAAACCGGTGTAAACCACCGCGATCAGCATCCTTCAGGCTATCTGCTGGTAAAATTTCAAGTCAAACGGAGCACTTACTATTTATAGTAAGTCAATTTGGAAACAGGCTAAAAATAGCAAGTCGGGTGCATGCGCTGACGTCTGTGGTCAGGTCACGTGGTGAGGAGCGCCTCATTCAAATTTCAAGTCGATCGGAGCAATGGAGCTATCAGAAACAAGAGGTTACTATTTATAGTAAACCACCTCTGGAAATGGGCTAAAAATAGCAGGCTTGCTAAAAATGGCAGTGTCGACAGAACAACGAGATCATGAGGATGCAGTGTGCAAAATTTCAAGTCAATCTGAGCTTCAGAGATGCAGGAATCAAGAGACTTACTATAAATAGCAAGACGTTGTGAAGTTGGCAGAAGTCAGGAAAAATGACTAAGTCTGGGGTTCATCCTTCACCACCTTCAGAATGCGCCCACCTCAGCTGAAGTTGAGAGATTTCTAGGGCACAAAGTTCATCCACTTGCCTGGGTAAAATGCGCCCACGATGATGAAGGAATGATAAAAAAATTTCTAAGTATAAAATTTGTCCTTCTGCCTATGCTAAATGCGCCCACCTCTCAAAAGGGTCAAGGAAGAGTCAACGGTTTTCATCCTGCAGCCTATGTGAAATGCGCCCACCTTGAAGCATGAAAGTTTTAAAAAAATGGCTAAGTTAAAACTCATCCTGCATATATGCCTAAATGCGCCCATCCTTCACCCTTGCTAAAATGCGCCCAAATGAAGAAAGGTCAAAGGATTCAAAGGATTTTCATCCTTCATGAGGTGCAAAATGCGCCCAAAGCATGCCATGTCAAGACAAAACAAGGAGGGAATATTCCAAGAGGTGGCGTTGCATGTGCTTCATCCCTCATAAGCTCCAAAATGCGCCCATGTTTTAAGCTTCATCCTCCTCTACATGTAAAATGCGCCCATGCAGCTAAGAAGTCAACATGTCAACAATCCTCCTAGAGGCATCAAATGCGCCCAAGTAGGGGCATGTCAAGACAAAAGTAAAGAAGTTGAAGAGTCATTCTTCTCTCTCCTTTGAATGCGCCCATGCAAAAGGAGTCTATGACGTGCTAAAGGGGTAAAGTTGATGGGTAGAAATATACTAAAGGCTTTGAAAAGTCAAGTCCTTCATGACATCAAAAATGCGCCCAAGTGTATGAAGTGTGAAGGTAAAATGAAAGGATGAAACTCACTAAGCATATCCCTCTTGACTTGCAATATGCACCATGTTAAAGGAATATGAGGTGAGGCGTGGTAAATAAGATAAAGTGTTGAGGGTGAAATGATTAATGCTAGGCGTTGGAAAAATATTCTCCATGGCAAGTGATATGCGCCTAGGATAAGTGAGGTGATATCCTCTTCAAGTGAGAAGTGCGCCTAGATTTGAAAATTGATATTGCTAAGTGGTGAGCGAGAAACAAGACATGTTAGGCGTGATATGTGCCTTCAAGGGAAATTTCCCAAGTGAAGCAAAATAAAAAATTTCCTCACCACAGGCAAAGTGATCGAGGTTGAGTAAAAATTTTCTAAGGCACAAAATATTTTCTTCCTCTAGGAAAAACGCCTAGACTCTGAGGTGATAAGAATTTCCTGTGATGAGTAAAATTTGTCGAAGATGAAGATGCTGGCATTGCAAGATGGATTTAAAAAAATATTTTCAAGTCAGAACAACAAGAAATCTTCACAGATGTAAAAAACGGATTTAAATTTCACAGGGAAATAATTTTCTAAGGTTCAAAATTCAAGAAAATTGAATGAACCCGTTCGTTGTGCACCCATGAGTTCGACGCGTTCCGGAGAAAATTTTCTTCTGGGTATTGAAGATTATCGATAAGGAGTTGATTTTAAAGTCTTCCATGCTTCGCTGCAGCTTTCAGGATGAAGATTTTTGGTGGGCACTAGGTTGATGGATTTTCCTAAGGGAAATTTGAAAATTTTCTAAGGCAAGTATGAAGAAAATGTGTTTTCAAGGTGAGATTCTCCAGACGATGAATTTGAAAGGAACTGCCTAGGTGAATTTGCTCAAATTCTTCGTGGGGATGGTCTTCTTGAGCCAGAGATGAATGAGATCAAAATTGCGAACACCTCAGCTGGAAAAGTAAAGGGGAATACAGTTGAAGTCAAGATGTTGGAAAATCTTGAAGGATGAAGTTGACTAAGGAAAACGATGAACCCTTGGGGATCAAAACGTGAAAATCCCGGTAAGTTAAGATTATATTATGAAGTGTTCTAATACTCTTCTCCTCGCTTGTTTTGCAGGAGGAGTGTTGAAGACAGAGCACGATGACTTGAAGTGGTGAAGCACGATGATATTACAACCTTCGGAGGAAGATAAAGTTACGAGTTTCAATCTCGAAAGGAGAAAGTTGCAAGAAAATGGCTAAGTGTTGAGACTTAGTATAACTTAAGTGACAAAGATGAAGACCCTCAAGTGGAAGAAGTCAAAGAGCAACGTCAAGAAAGGAGATCAAGGACAGTGTGAACGTGTCTACAAACGGGAATCTTCTAGAAGGGTGGTGGCCATTAATGGCTCATTTATTACCCCTCTCCTTTGCGGCGGTTTTTAGGGCAAATCTTGTTTAGGGCTGAGGTGGCACAATCTGGGCCATCCAGCCGATTGTAATCTGAGCCGTCCGTTGGACTTGGCCAACTATAAAAGGGGGAGTCCCCCTCATTTGTATCTCATTAGACATAGAGTAGAAGTCGGAATAGAGAGACAACTAGGTGATAGCTTAGGAGTAACTTAGTATAGATTGATAGTGTAGTTTGAAGAAGAGGGAAAGTTTTCCCTTTGAAAACTTTGTAAGAAATTGTTGTGAACACTCTCTCAATAAAAGAGTTTTTCATTGATGGTGAATTTCGTCTTTGTTGTGAGTAGCTAGCAAGGTTTCTTCGTCCTTCTGATTCAAGTAGTGACTTAAAGTAGTATAGTTTTCATTCCATGCAAGTAGATGTTAACTGTGGAATGTGATGTTTGATCTAAGCAACTTCGTCTATCCATACCACTAGTGTGTTTGCTGGTGGTGAATGCGCCTTGTGTGGTCAACTGGAATATCATGTACTTAACTTCAATCACAGTTTGAATAATGGTATGCGTCGTTGTGATGGTATCTTTATGTCAAGTGGTGGTTTGAACATCTTTAGTCATCTCCCTTGAAGATTGCACCAACTCCGTGGAAGTTGTCCGATGTGAGGCAAAGCGAAGTTTGGCTGAAGTTTGCTGAAGTTGAGCTCCATATCCCACGCCTTAGAATAGATTTAGAATCTCCAAACCCTGCATCATTTCAATTCAGTACTTTATGATTAAGCATAGGAAACCCGCGCTTCATAGACAAATCTTTCCAGCATTTGAATTCCTTTCTCCGCTGCCGAACAATTCCGTAAGTCCCCTTGAAATACCAACAAATCACATCGAGCCAACTAAGCCTATTCGCACTGAAAGAACCTTGGAGTTGAACGCATGAACTTTTTTGCAATCTTAGCATGTGGAACACTTTGATCAAGAGAGAATAGGGTAGCCGTTGGCGACTTTATTCTACGTTGGTGCGGTCACGAAAAACACATCAACACCTCAAAGCTAACAATAGATCACACAGCTTCTATTAAACACTACTAAGAGGTAAAATATAAAGAGACTACAACCACAAGAGGGGTAAGATGTGTACAATTAAAAATAAATAAAAGAGACTAAAACCCATAGTATGCAGCACAAACTAAAAAATTACACATTATAGCAATCACAGAAAAAGGCCAAAATATCAATCTTTATTGCTTGCAAGGCTTATAAATACATTTTACACTTCATAGAATAAGTAGACTATTACAAAGAAATGTTTTTCTATTCTACTCTTATCTTCTTCTTTTTTTAACCAAGAATTGTTGAAAATGAAGAATGTTGGGCCCTAATACCCACAAAGAAAGGCATTAGATCAGCAATAAATCTCTAATCCACTGGGCGGTACACTATAGAGGGTGTGCCCATGCCCCAGCTGTCATACTCATCATCTATGCAAAAAACGTGTCCTTTCTAGGCATGATCTAATCATGAAGAGCATTCCTTTGTACCTCTACCATATACAAGCATTGATAGCATCCCTAGGATCGAGCACTAAGGTCAGGAAATCACCCAAGAAATTTGTTGAAATAATAGCCTAGGGATGGCGTGATAAATGTTTTCTCTCCAAATAATAATTGGTAGTTGGTCGGCATTGAAATGTATTAATGGTGATCTAATGACCTTAAATCTCCTTGTTTCTCCCATGTCAACCATCCTACCCTTCCTAGGAACCTATCAAGCTCTCCCTTAATAGTTCCTAGTTTTCAAGTTTCACCACCAAATTGGAAATCGTCCTTGTTTTGGCATTTAGGGATTTGTTGGGAACCTAGGTCCTATCAAGAACCAAAGGTGGTTTTGGAACCACCACAAACCACCAACTGAACTTTTTCTTTCTTTTCGACGAAAACTATCATTGTTGGAACCTCTATCGGAAACTTTTGCTCATCAAGAACCTTGTCGAGGGTTCCTTAGGTTCATGGAACCTTGTCAAATCTCTGCCACTCAATGCTTCGCCATTTATTTCTCTTGTCAAAGATTGACTAGGCACTCAAAACCTTGATGAAGGTTACTAGTTCTCGGTTCCTTAAAAAGCTTCGACATATTTTTCTCTCTCATATCACCAATTTCTAGATGTTGGAGATGCACAACCCACCAAGAACTCCTTGAAAAGCTTCTAAAAACATTTGTTTGGGCACTTAGAGCATCATCAAGAACTTTGGTGCCAACAAGAATCTATCAAGAGTTGAACTGTGAGCACTAGATGAAGTTTTGGAACCATATCAAAAAATCCACCACAATATTCTCTTCTCTTCCTCTCATTGGAGATCTGTTGGGAACTCAGAACCTAAGGTGGAGGTTTCAAGTTCCCGGTTCCTTGAAATACTCCATCATTCTTCCTTATGTTTCCCCCATGTAAGAGGTTCATCATCCACCCAAAACTCTTTCAAAAGTTCAAAAGAAAGAGAAAATTGTTTGGAACCTGGATTATGTTAGGAATTCATTAATGACCAGTAAATTTTGAAAAATTTATTGGTTTCCAAACATCCTCCGACATCACTTTATGAGAAATTTCTAAGTGACACTCAAATCAGGAAGAGTTCATCAAGAAAGGAAATAATTGTAGATTTTTATGGTTCCCGATAACATAGGAACCCCCGACAAAGACTTAAGAGACTGGACTAAGGGAGGTTCCTAGTTTAGAGTAAAGTTCTAACATGTTGGTAAGACCTTCAAAAGACTTAGAAACTTTAGGAGAGACTTGAAATATTGAAATTTCACATAAAGACAATGAAAAACATGACTACATAATACAAAATTTAAAAAAAGAAGGCTTTGTTCAAAAGAGGCATGAAATGACAACATTAAGTTTTGACCTCATATATTTTCTTTTAACTATTCTCATGACCATTTCTACATACATTGTTTTCCTACTCCAAATGTTCAGGATAAGTCCACGACATTAGAGAAAGAAATGTACAATCTTAGTTGAAACTCTACAATGAATAAACATGAGCCAAAATGATCAACGGCGAATTTCAATCAGCAGCTAAGATGTTTACAATGCAGCTAACCCCATTTTAACAAATATTTGCAAGTGTTTACAGATTTTCAAGGTTGACAGTACACAAAAGTTTGAGTTCATCTAAACAACAAATTACAGTCCAAACAAAAATTCCAACAATCAAACATTAAAGTTTTACAAGAATTTTTCTGAAAATCTCAGCTCCAAAATATATACACGTACAAAGATTCTAAAAAATATATCAACTATTATATATGTTTATGATGTATAACAATTGTGTTTGACAAGTTATATCTTATTGTGTGTATGTTGGGCATCTTCAGACAGCCTTTATTTTATTATATCGCAGGTCAATTGCCCAAAACAATAAAGGAGATTTTTTTCCCCTAGCAACAACACAATGTCTAACTGCAAAGTCAACAGAGCAATGGAAATTAGTTCAGGGAGCAATAGACTCACCTACTGCACATACTCCATCCATATGGTAATTTAGTTCTGTTAGCATGCAGAGCATGTTGAACCTCTGGCAAGTTGAAATAAAAGCGTCTTTCATAAGTCATACAAACATCAACCCCAAGACTCATTTTGGTCACCTATCACATAATGCATAGCATAAAACAGTTATCATTTTTAAATGTCAACCTTAAATCACATGTCATCAGTTAAATAATTCTAAACAGCAATTATTTCTTCTCACTCATATTTGGAAAAGACACTTAAGACAGAAGAGAAGCAATAACAACATTAAAATCGGAAAAAAATGGAACCTTTCTTTTCAATCGAAGTTCTTGTTCAACAAGGGATGGATAACAAAAATCAAGGATGACATCATACTGATTGACATAGTCACCAAGTTCCTGATTTCCTTGTTGCATTGCCATAGTACACTCTTGAGACACATTATGGGCATCATCACTCATAACATAATCATCAAAGTTACAGTGGTCCATTATAGCACTATTGGTCTCTTCAGAAATTAGTCCATGTGACCATAAATATTCCCAACTTGCTGCTGCATCTACATCAAGCTTGAGAAGTGGATTTCCAATCTGCAAGACAAAAAATGCTCAAAGAAATCTAAAAATGAAAAATGTAAATTAATTCAGAATTCAATTTACCAGTGAGAGACTTTCAAGCATTAAATTTTCACTTACAGCAATTCCCTTGATGTGGAATTGAAAACCTTTTGTCATTTTATTGTACTCTAGCAAATGGTCTGCTAATTGGGGTATATAATGCCCTATTTACCAATTACACTTTATTAGACATCATCTATGGCAATCTAAATTCATAGTATAAACAAACGACCATTAAAAGAGCTATACCATTTAAGTGGCAAAGTAGAAACATACAAAAAATATTTTCAAAACCCCACATGCCTAACCTGCATAACTTTCTCCCGTAAGAAAAAAATCTCTGGATCTGTATTCAGGGAACTTGTCAAACCATTTCAAAAGAAAGATCTGCATATCCGCAGCTGTATATACCAATTATTATATCACATAATACCATATAGCAGTTCCAAACTTTCTTACAATCACATTAGGCAGAAAAATGATCCAAAATAAGTTTATGGTAGTGTCTCTCAACTTTCTAATTTGTTACATTCAAGCTTCAATCACCACATCATCAATATCAACTAAAAGATGTCCATAAAAAGAAGAATAGATATAGCCAATAGACACAATTTCTCACCTGTTGAAGCATCTCCACATGTATAGTCTGAACTGGAGTTTGAATATGACCAACCAACACCAGCAGGAGACTCGACAAAAAGGAGGTTTGATACTGTAAGTACAGATCAAGTCCCACAATGTAGCAACATAAATTAGTCAAAGGAATGAATCTTGTTGAAGAAAATCACATCCCAAAAGACAGTATACAATTACTGATCAAATGATCACAACAGTAGAATGCACATGACAAAAGAAGAAATTAAAACATCACCATAAATAAGGACAAAGAATTAAGACAGGAATTAAATTATTAACATTTCGGCTTAAAGCAGGAAAAATGCATTTCCCACTGAGATAAGAAATTAATAATAATGTCAACCACAATAGCATTTTGTTCTATTTACTTATCTGTTCCAAGATTCCAACTATGAATAAGTAGATCATAAAATTAAAACCTTTATTCCATGATTTGGGATTTTTTATCAACCCTCTGCCATCTCCTCTTGGGTAAAAGGGGCCAAGCTCTGTAAAAGCACCACCTCCAATTGAAGAACATCCTGGGCCTGTACAAATATATGTGTTAATATGTCAACAAATTATCCAGGCTATTAATGCATAAGAGAAGAAATCACTAAGCTTTATACAATTCTGATACACATTATTATTCAATATCAAATTGCTAAGATACATCTTGAGGCAAGTAAAGCTCCAATACAACTGAAAGACAAAATCAACCCAAAAAAATTCAACTATCTCTAAAACAACTACGTTGACCTTCACATTAACCAGCTTTCGATTCATTTCTAATTCTTAAATTATTCCTACTGGAGAAAATATCTAACAAAATAAGCTACTATTCACAAATCATAGTATGACAACCAAGAATAGAAATAATGAAGAAAAAAAAAATCACCAACTGGTGAACTGCAGCATCCAAAGATGTTCAATGTCATTCACTGTGAAATTGAACACAAACTATATCATCTTTAAGGACTTCATGAAAACTTGGCTGCCCAAAATTTTGGCTGACTCAAGACTTGGCTAAAACTTGGTATAAAATTTTGGCTGACTCAAGACTTGGCTAAAACTTGGTATAGTAGAAAACTACAAAAATGCATAAAATGTAAAATAATGTTAAACATAATAAGTGGATTTGAAGAATTTTTATTTTTTATTAGTTTTAGATTAAAACGTAATACAATGCATATCATAGTGTCATATGAAGATTGATCATCGTCACTGAAAATTACAAATCCATTAAATATTTTATAAATTTCTCTTTCAAAAAAAACTCCTCATTTGCTGCATCCTCCAACTTAGATGGTAACTATTCCTCATCACATACAAATTTATCCTCAAATATATCATCATCCAATACAGCCCATCCTAAAGATTCTACTTCTTATAATTGCTCCTCTCATGTCCTTTTTTCCGAAGCTATGAAAATAATTAAATTTAAGTTGTTGAAAAAAGTAACTTGACGTTATTTTTTTAAAAGAACAACTTATATTTAATTATTTAAAAACTAAGTTACCGGGTTTCACAGTTTTGGCCCCCGTACCCATGTGGTGCTGATCCCTTCACAGGTACGTGTAAGGTTCGACATTATTAAATTTAAAATAAATTTAATATTATTGTAAATTTAAATTTAATATTATTTTAATTTATTGTTTTATTTTTTATTAATTAAAAAAAAAAACATTTAATAAACCAAATTTAATATTTAAAATTTAGATTATTAATATATTAAATTTAAGAAATTCAAATATTTAAATTAAATTTAAAAAATATGGTATTGTTTTATTTCAATCTTTAATATTAACAAATTTAAATATTTAAATAAAATTTGAACTTATTAATATTGTAAATTTATTATAATACTATTTTATTATTAATTATTTTAATTTATTATATATAAAAATTAACAAATTATGAGTATCACTGTTTTTATAATTTATAATTTTGAAAACACACAAATATATATATTGTAATGTCTGCCCCTGATTTTTTTTTTGTTTTCTATTTTGCTCATTGGAATATTTGCTGATGTTTTGTTTGATGTTTTTCATATGCCATTCGTTGTTTCATTGCATTGCATATATTTTGACAATAGACAAATTAAATGCTTGAACAGATATAGCAATCAGATTTTACTCTCTTTTTACTTCATATTAGAAGAACACTTAAGAAATCTGAGAATAGGAAAGCTACAGGGGTTTGCACTTACAATCAGATTAATTAAAAAGAGCAGATTACAACCTTTTCACACCAATGATAAGCTACAGCAATACAAACTGTGCAATCAATACATTCTATGTTCATTAATGACTATGACAGCCAATAGAAACTGAATATATCCAACCTGGAACCACATGCAAGGTTTGAAACTAACAGCAGCTACTGTAGGCATTGAAAACTCAAATTTATGACCACGTACAGGCCTGTTAGTGACTGGAAAAAAAGCAGTGTTGTCCCCGGGTCTAAATCCCCCCGTCCCCGTCCCAGGGACAGGTGACAGCCAGGGGATGGCAGAAATGTAGGCTTTGGGCATTTTGTTATACGTTTATAATTTGTATACTATTGTTTAATATCACATGCATATTGACAATGAATTTTGAATTTTGAATGCATATTGAGTATTGACAATGAATTCTTAACACAAGTGTTATATGCTAAGTTTCTATAATGCATAGT
>VDFB02259027.1:0-12253 GCA_007258455.2 Sequoia sempervirens
ATCGTCTCCCATTGAGCCCACATGATCCAAATATTGGCAACTCAAGTTTCCACTGGAAACATAAACTATGGGCATTTAATCCTGCCTCAATGAGAGAGAAGAAGAAACAGAGTAGACGTATTGGCCTCATCGTTGAAACTTATCCTTTCTTACCAACAATTTAAACAATGCAAAGCATATGAAAAAATACAGGTAAACTAGAGAATTCAAGGAAAATGAGTAAGTAGGCAGAACAGGACAAAGCATATATATCTTCTATCATTGAGCCCAATCCCAAACAATGGAAACAAAAGTGCCATAGACAAAATAATAGTGGGTATTGAATTTATCCTATATATCTTAATTTTTCCAATATTGGGCATAGAAAACATGAATTGAAGAAACACTGGAAACAAAAGTTCCATACACAAAATGATAATGGGTATTGAATTCCAGTCTAATATCAAAATTGATCCCCTATTTCTTGATTTTTCCCATACTAGTCACAGAAAACATAAATTGAAGAAAAATGCATAAGTGGGTACTGCAGCACAGTGTACCTCCATTTAACCACAACGCCAGAGGCTTTGAATGCGCATCGTGCTCTGCTTCCACAAAGTAGTAAAACAACGCACGGCGTGCCTGTTGATCCACATCAACATAGCCTGCATATTGCTTGAATTTCACTGAAGGTTGTCCCGGAAGCCTCTCCACCAAATCTTCTGGAGGACCTCCCCATACAGTGACAACAATATTCATAAACCCAAATAAAATCAATATCCATATTCCTCCCATCTTCTTTACTCCTCCAAGCCCTGGTTTGGATTTATTTTATTGTACAGAGGCAATGCAAGGCAGGAGGAGCCATGATTTCATTGCCCAAAAGTGAACTCCAGTGCGACCATGGAATTAACGTGAGGGGCCTACTTCCCTCACATTCAAATTATGAATCTAACTCGTTGGATAGGTAATAGGCTAATTACGACAGAATAGTAAAGCAAGGCAAAATGTTAAACCTATCATTCTTCTTGAACCGAACAAGATCATTATTGTCGCCTTGCAACGGCAATTATTTTCCACGGTTAAAAGAATAAATTATTTATTTTGTGTCCACGTGCGCGTCCCTCAATTTGAAATTGGAGATCGTGGAGATAATTATCAAATTAACTTTGCCTAAAGAGGCTCAAATTTCTTGTCAGAGCACTCCAAACTCTGGAACGCATTCCAAGCCCCCTGGAATGAATCGTACCTTACACGGCTGTAAATTTGAGCTTTTTTAAAACTGGTCATAATTTATATTGCATAGAGGACTTTTCACATTAAATTTGGATTTGAATAGTGAATTTTATTGAGTATAAGATATTTTGAGAGTAACTAACTTAAATGTTTTTATTTGAGGAAATAAAGTTTTAAAAACAAAAAATTAACATTTATAGCCATATTTAGTTATAATAGAAAATTTAATTTATAAAAAATATATATATATAAATTAATTAGAGTCTTTATGTATGGTGAATATGTTGATGTAAAATATTTTTGTTGTAAAAATTATTAAAACATTTCATTTCATTTGCAATGTAAAATATGAGATAAATAAAATAATGGAACTCAAAATTCTAATGGAGAAACACATTCAAGATAAAGCAATAATGAAGGCAAGCAACAAAGAATGCAAAGTATAATAAGAAAACATGCATCAAACCTCCATTAGATATGTGGATATGCTCCAAATGTGATAGTATGTGGATGCTCTAAGCTTAGAAGTTACTTCTTTTGGCAATATATGGTTACTTTGATTCATGGATGAGATGAAGGTGGTAAGACTCTTCAATAAATCTCTCAAATAGATCTAGGATTAAAGGATGAAATCAAGCACCAAAATTAACTTGCATTGGCAAGCTCTCTAGTCTTTTGACAAGTGTCACATGTGGATACAAGATACTTGACCAATGGATGAGGTTTCATCAAATTATGAGATGGAAGGAGATGGAGGCAAGTGGGAGATGAGATAGAGGATCAAGTATGCTCACACATGTGAGCATGGAGGTAGCATGTGTAAAGAGCATGCTAAAACATTTTGAGGGATAAGTTACATTCATATCATTTACTTTTTCATCTTTATCCTTATTGGTGGTTTTTATTGCTTGATATCTTTATTACCTATGTGCATATTGATTTTAAGGTTTTATTTATCTTTTATGACTTGTATGTTTATGAGGGTTTCATTTTTTTGTTTTAATTTCTTAATCCTAACACGATACTTGCTTTTTTAATAATAAAATATCATTTTAACAGTATAGCCTTGATAAGACCATGATAAATATTTAAATGTTTCAAAGAAAGGTTGGGAGACCATGGGTTTTTGGCCAACCCAACTTTATATTATGCATTCAATGGTAGTAAATGAACTTAAAGGTTTTTGGGAATAATATGAAGGATAAGTGTAGAATTATATTATTTCAAAACCTTAAATTCTTGGAATATTGAAAATATGTGCCTATCAGGGGAATTTGGGAATACTACAAAGAATAAATCTAGAGGGATTACTTCAAAACCCTAAATTATTGGCATATTAGAAAGATGTGCCTATTGAGGGAAAAGCCTTATGGGTAGCTCATTCACCATGAGATGCTTTAAGAGCTCAATTTTCATTCATGTCTTGTGAAATTGAGAAGTTGAAACAATAGAGAGATTGTTGAGAAAATATAAGGGGTGTAATTTTCTTTATAGGTAGTGTTTTTGGAAGGGAAAATGATTCATTTTTGTTGTTCATTATGTATTTTTATTTTTCTTTATTTGTAGTGTTCCACCACTCCGCGGATTTGTTTTCACTGAATTTTGTAGGTCTGATTTTGTTTTTAGTTTTTACTTCTTCACTTTTGTTTTGAGTTTGTTTGCCAATAATGCTAAATAGGTACCAATAAGCATATACATACAATGGAAACTTCAAATAAACTAAACTACTGAAACAACCTTGAGTACATTACTCAATTTAGTGGCCAAATATGATTTCTTCATTACATAATAAGATGCATACAACATATTTAAAACTACATATATCTTATACCATATTTTTGCTTATAGCCATACAACCTTACTTGTGAATAATTGATTTTCTATGATAATAAACCTAATAAATTACTCCACACCCGTGAGAAATTTTAAATTTCTCCAAACTAAATCCGGTATGGGAGGCCTCCTAGGACTAGGCCCCTTTTAGATGATAGTTGTTAAAGAATGAAGCCCAACGGTCATGGCTTTTGGCATGACCCAATGGTTGAGGTCTTTGGCTATTTGACTTCTTTTAATTTGGTTAAAACTTGATATGTTGTATTCGAATATATATTGAATGTATGTTGTTAAAAAACTCAGATGAATAAGATTTTCCTTGCCAAGATAGTGGATGTAGCCAATATTGGTGAACCACTATAAATCCTTTGTCTCGACTCTTTTCATTCTTTTCTTTTCTCTGTTATTTTGCATTTTTCTGTGCATCTTTGTTTACAATTGGTATCAGAGCTCGATGGTGGAGTTGTAGAGCTTTGTTTGGGAATTCAATGTAGAATTTCCTGAGTTATGGAGGAATCAAAGATAGAGAAATTTGGCAGACAAAATTTCAGTTTATGGAAAGTGTAGATGGAGTCTTTGCTGATTAAGTAGGATCTTTCACTTGCGCTTGAATGGAAAGAAAAGAAGCCATCTTTGATGGCAGATGAAAAGTGGGAGAAGTTGGACAAAAATGCAAGAGCTACAATCTTCCTTTTGTTGTCCAGTAACGTATTGTTCAATGTTTCAGCAGAGAAGACTTCAAAGGAGTTGTGGGACAAGCTTTCATTGATGTATGAGATGGCTTCCGCTTCAAACAAGGTATTTATTATGAAGAGGTTGTACAATCTGAAAATGAAAGAAGGTGGGATTGTTTCAAATCACCTTTAAATGAGTTCAATACTTTAGTTACTCAATTGATTTCGGTGGGAATTAATTTAGATAGTGAAATAAAGGCCATTTTGTTGTTGTGTTCTTTACCTAATAGTTGGGAAGCTGCAGTAATGGAAATTAGCACTTCAGTGGCTGCCAAGAGCAAGTTGAATCTTGATGATGTTGTAGGAACTCTTCTAAGCAAAGACATGAGAAGAAAAAATCAACAGTCTCCTTCCAATGATTCCTTGACCTTGGTGAGTAGGGGTAGGCCTCAAGATCGAGGCAAAGACAATTATAGAAGAAGATCAAAATCTGCAAAACGATCGAAATCAAGAGGCAAAATTGGTGATTGTTGGTTTTGTGGTAAAGCTGGCCACACCAAAAAGAATTGTCGCTCTTACAAGAAGGTGCAAGAAAAGGTTCGGGATAGAAAATTCAATACTCTTTTTGATAAAGAGGAAAGTGTTTTAATCCTCTCCACAAGTGACACCACTTCAAATTCATGGGTGTTGGACTGGGGTGCATCTTTTCATGCCACTTCATGCACGGATGTCTTCACAAACTACCAAGAAGGTCAATTTGGAAGTGTCTACTTAGGATACAATAAAGTGTGTGATATCATTGGTAAAGGGGATGTTTTGTTACAGCAAAGTGGTGGACATAAGTGGTTGTTAAAAGATGTTCATCATGTTCCAAAATTAAAATAGAATTTGATATATGTTAGCCAGCTCTATGCACAAGGTTGCAATGTTAATTTTTCTTTAGAAACTTGGAAAGTGACTAAAGGATCTTTGGTGATTGCAAAGGGAAATAAAGTAGGCAGTCTTTATGTTTTTGAAAGTCATGTTGAAGTAGGGGTTGTGTTGACAGTTGAGGATAGTGGGACCAAGTTGTGGCATCAAAGGCTCAGACACATGAGCAAATGAGGACTTGAAGTCATGCTTAAAAGATAACAACTTCCAGGTCTAAAATACATTGACTTGGAGTTTTGCGAACATTATCTCTATGGAAAATAGAAGCGGGTTAGTTTTTTGAAGAACGGTCGTGACAAGAAGACAACACCCTTGGAGCTGGTTCATTCAGATGTCTTCAGGCCTACTAAGGTAACCTCTATTGGAGGTGTGAATTACTTTGTCACATTCCTTGATGATTGTACTAGGAAGGTCTAGATTTATATGCTCAATCAAAAATTTGAGGTGTTTAGTAAATTTAAAGTTTTTAAAGCTTTAGTTGAGAATTAGTTTGGGCATAGCATTAAATGTTTACAAATAGATATAATGGTGGTGAATTTTGTTCATTAGAATTTGATCATTTATGTGTGGATAATGGTATTCGCTGAATAAAAATTATTCCTTTTACACCTCAAGAGAATGGTGCAGCTGAAAGGTTAAACATAACAATTTTGGAAAGAGCTAGGTGTATGCTCTCTAATGCTGGTATGGGTAAAGAATTTTGGGCAGAGGCATGTAATACTACTATGTATTTGATTAATTGAGCACCTTCATCTCGATTAAATTTTGATATTCTGGAAGAGAGGTGGATGTGCAAACAGATTTCTTATAGCCATCTATGTGTCTTTGGTTGTGAAGTGTTCGCTCTTATTCCCAAGGAGAAGCAAACTAAATTAGATGCTAAGTCAAGGTGTTGTATCTTTGTTGGGTATGGCACAAATCAATATAGATTTTGGTTGTGGGATCCAGTTCACAGAAATATTATCCATAGCCACAACATAGTGTTTAATGAGAAATCATTTCCTGCTTTCCAAATTTGAGATAAGCCAACTACAGAGTATATTCCTCTATCTATTTTTGAGAATTCTTCATCACCTGGAGTCTCACAGTCATTACTGAATCCAAATCCAGTGGGAGCTTCTTTATTCATTTCACTTTCCTCTCTTATTTCAAGTTATCTATCTTTAGGCGCCAGTCAAAATATTGGGCCAGTCTCAGAAGGTTCATTGCCCAGCATAGGGCGTATCTCAGATGAATTATGTCCGAGCATGGAATGGCTCATTTCAGAGTCTTTACCCTCTTTTTAGGGTCTGCGTGGTGCAGAGCCTCCATGAATTGATGCTACTAATCAACATTTTCTCTCTGAGTCTTTGAATTGTTTGCCAAGTCATTCCTTCTTTGAGACACTAATTGGAACAAAGATCTCATCTTTTAAAAATACAAATTCCCTTTGTGATCATAGTCGAGGGGTCTTGGTTGGTTGGCATGTTGATGCTTCACGTGGATTACTGCAATCTCGTGTTGAGGCTTTATGTCGTCCTAAGGAGCCATGAACAGAGCACTCACCCTGTTTTGAGGAATCACGCAGGGAAGGTTCTCAATCCCGCCTAGACCACGAACTTTCCTCATCATTTGCAGGTGCAATTTGGCCTCAAAGTTGTGGTGATTGTCGACCACAATTTTGTGATTCTACATGGTCTGTCTCACAGGACACCAAATTGCCAGGATTTTTTTTTCAATTGGAAAGTTACCTGAGAAGATCTACTAGGCAGAGGCAACCTCCTGCTAAGTTATCTGATTACAAGTTATTGTTTTGTGAAGAGGTAGAGCTCAAGTTGTTGATCTCATATCAGATAGAGCCAACTAATTTTAAAGTTGCTACTAACAGTGTTGATTGAATTAAATGGAAGGATGCAATGCATGAGGAGATGGAGTCGTTACTAACAAATCAAGCTTGGGATTTGGTACCTCTTCTGCCAAATAGAAAAGAATTGAGGAACAAATGGGTGTACAAATTGGAGGAAGATGGAGGTCATAAACATTATCAGGCCAAGCTAGTTGTGAAAGGTTATGGGCAACAAAAAGGAATCGATTTTGATGAGATATTTTCACCAATTGTGAAAATGACAACCTTTCGAGCTATTTTGGGTCTTGTAGCTATTAGAGATCTTGAGCTAGAATAGCTTGATGTCAAAACTATGTTTTTACACGGAGATGTTGATGAGGAATTATACATGGAGTAGCCTAAAGGATTTGCCAAAAAGGGGCAGGAACATCTTTATTGCAGGTTGAAGTGAAGTATGTATGGGCTCAAGTAAGCCCCAAGACAATGGTATCTTAAATTTGATTGTTTCATGACTGAGCATAAGTTTATAAGGTGTGAATTTGATCCATGTGTCTATTTCAAACAACTTCCTAATGGTGAATTTTTTATTCTTCTACTCTATGTTGATGACATGTTAGTAACCGGCACTAGCATGCGGATTGTCCGTGAGCTTAAGGATCAGTTAGTTAACATATTTGCTATGAAGGATTTAGGGGCAGCGAAAAGAATTCTTGGTATGACCATTTCTTGGGATAGAAAGAGTAGAGAAATCAGGTTTTCACAAAAATAATACATTGATAAGGCTATGGATAGATTTGGTATGACCAATGCTAAGCCTGTCAGTACTCCTTTAGCTAGTCATTTTCTATTATGTTATGAAATGTGTCCTACAACTCAAGAAGATCAGGAATTTATGAAGGACATTCCTTATACATCTGCAATTGGCAGCATTACATATGCCATGGTCTCTACTCTTCTAGATATTGTTCATGCAGTGGGAGTAGTAAGTTGATTTATGAGTAATCTTGGTAAACCTCATTGGGAGGCAACCAAATGAATCTTAAGGTATCTTAAAGGTACTTCTGATTATGGGTTGTGTTTTGGAAGAGACAATACTCAACTACAAGGTTTTGTTGATTCTGAATTACGTGGAGATTTAGACAAATGAAGGTCTACTATCGGTTATGTTTTCACTTTTGTTGGGGTAGTCATTAGTCTGGTTTCCTGATTACAACAATCTATTGCTCTTTCTTTTGCTGAGGTTGAATACATGGCTCTCTCTGAAGGAGCCAGGGAGATGACATGGTTGTAGCATTTGTTAAGTGAGTTGAGCTATAAGCAAGCGAATTTTGTTCTTTTATGTGACAGTAGTAGTGTCATTTTTATGACTAAGCATCATACATCTCAATGTCGCTCTAAGCATATTGACTTGAGACATCACTATGTTTGCCATGTCATCGAAGAGGGCAAGTTACAGGTTGCTAAAATTGATACAACTTTGAATCTAGCTAATGCTTTGACAAAGGCAGTCTTGCGAGATAAGTTTGAATATTGTAGGACTTCTCTTGGCCTTGTACCAATTTGATATTAGAGGATTTGCAGGGGAAGTCTTAATTTGGAGCGGTCTTCGTTGGTCTTCAAGTGGGAGTTTGTTAAAGAATAAAGCTCAACGGTCGTGGCTTTTGGTATGACCCAACAGTCGAGGTCTTTGGTTGTTAGAATTCTTTTAATTTGGTTAAAACTTGATATGATGTATTCAAATGTATACTAAATGTATGTTGTTAAAAAACTCGAATGAATAATATTTTCCCTCCCAAGATAGTGGACATAGCCAATATTGGTGAACCACTGTAAATCCTTTGTCTCGACTCTTTTCATTCTTTTCTCATTATTTTTCATTTTTGTGCATCTTCATTTACAGTTACAATAAGGCAAAGTAAGGCCAATGCATGATACCCTAATCCCCAAGAATTTTTCTTTTTGCAATGACAGACTCACAGCAGCGGCTGGGAAAGTAAGGTGACCTTGGTCAAGGTAAAGTTGGCCTCAAGGGGGAGGGCGCACAGGCAAGGCATGTGTTTACATTCACTGCGCAAAGCTACGCAGGCCATGGTTGTCTCCCCCTTTATTGTTTAGAATCATCAATTTCCCCTCAAGAGGTGATATCAGATGCACGAGAGGGCTTACTTCTTCCCTGAGGATACCATTTTATTTCTTTGTTGCATTTGGAGTTTTATTTATTTATTTCTTCTTCTTTTTCTCTTCCCATTGTGTTTTGCATACCTAGCTCAACTCATTTGATCTAGCTAACGGGTTTGCTATGCTTGAAGGATGGTCACAAAGGAGCAAACTAAAATACACGCTCATTCCTCAGTGGATTCCGCCTTCCAATAGCTTCCACCACAATGAGCTTCTCTCTCTTTTTACTGTTTCTCTCTTGGTATTAGATTAACCCATCACATTCTAAAATTTTAGTTATTTTAATTTTAATAGTATACAATCTGTTAAATTTCTAGTCTTCTGGTTTAATAACATTTTATTTTATTTTTTTCATTCCACGTGTAATTTGATCTATGTTTTGCTATGCAGATTTGCACATAGGATAACACAACTATGTAGACTAGAAATATTGTCTTTCTGGAAACGAGCCAGATTTCCAACCCTATTTGGGCTGTTAACAAAATGTACAAGGACATACTCTAGAAGGTACTATATTTTCTTCATATTTCCTCCAGACAGGGGACATAAAAGAACAGGTTTATTGCACTTATACAGTCATCTACTTGTAACCTCCATTTCCTTAATACTATATATAAACTAAAATATTTATTTGAGAGCTTTTTATGTACAAAAATTACTTTGGAGTATATCTAGTTATACCCTTGGTGGAAAAATTGTGTGCAAAAGGGTTTGAAATAAAATGTTTTATTTTGACCTTCTAGGGAGAGGGGCTCATAGGAGCACCTGCCCAATAGTGGGAGAGAAGTAGTCCTTAGTGGGCCCCATAGTGGAGCACTTTAATATCCAATTGCAAAACACTTTTTATCCATAAAGTACACAAAGTGACAAATCATGTGATGCCACATTAGCGCACCAATAAAGCATGACTTAGTGCACCACTATCGGTCTCACTTTTTTTTGGGGCCTTTTTGGATACCTCAAGAAAAAGCATGCTGATGTGGCATTATATTTGATGATGTGGCCCTAAAACGAAATATAGAAGCATGTGAGTTTCCAAATAAAACTATTGTACAAAATTGGGAGCGGATTTGAAATTTCCACAAGATTTTGAGAAACATCTAAGTAAGGGTGTGCTCCACTATAGGCCCTCTCCCCCTATATGGCTAAAGTTATACATATATGCAGCACACAGACTACTTAGATAAAAAAAAAGGTCCCTCAATATACATACTGAATGATTCATTGTATAAATACTACAGCTTATTGCCCTTTTGAATAGCATACATTCCTCTAAAATAGGATACATTTCTAATACAAAACAAATTTCCCCAAAATGTATTTCTCTTGGTAGATTATTCTTTAGTTTGAAAACAGAACACCTCTTTTGAAACAAAATGCATTTCTCCTAGTTTGAAAGCAGAACACATCTTTGCTTTGAAAACAACACACGTTCTTTTGGAACAGGATCATGGTTATTAGTAGGTTACACTTCATTTAACAAAGTACCCCTATTATTTGTGATCAATACATTTCCTTCAACAGAATACACTTCTGGTTGAATATTAACGTTTCTGGGTAGAACATAATGCACTCCCTTAAAATGTTATACATGTATTAGCACAGAAATACTCTTCCTTCAGCAAAACACATTTCCTTGAATAGTATTTATTATTTGAAACAAAATGCTTCTTTGAACATTTTAATTATATTTCTTGAACTGGATACATCCTTCTAAATAAAGAAACACTAACCATGAACATAACAGTCTTCAAATTTTGCAACTTAACAAGTCTTCTATTTTTACACAAAACCAGATTTACTCCCAACCTGCAAGGTTTCTTTGTTTTAGCCTGCACATAAGATACAACCTTTCCAAGCCATGGGGTGCTCACCAACCATAGACTGGGAAAACCAGCCACCCCCGAGCTGGGAGGCTGCCAAACAGACCTGGGTGGCACAACAATCCTTCCCAAACAGAAAACACAACATCACCAAGTTTCACATAATAAATATTCATTTAGGCCAGGTAGAAACACAACACAAAGAGCTTACTCTGGTCTTATGGGGAGAGACAAGGAGGATCACATCTATAGGGCTACTAATCAGCAAGTTTCTTCACATAATCTTCTAATCAACAACCATCTCCATTCTTCAATCTTCCCATTTCTTCTTTTCCACCTAGGGTACTCTTACCCATGGGTACTCATACCCATCTAACTTACAACTGTAAACACCAATTTTCACAAGAAATATTCATTTTCCCTCATGGGGATCTCTCCTCACTCAATCCCCCACTTGGGTTGCTCGCTACCAATACTGAGGAGCCAACCCAATAGGTTGCACAACTTAAACAACACTTACAGACAACAGGTATTTTAGCAGGACAACAACATCACAGCATAACACCGCATAACTTTATTGCATGCACACATACAGAATGTTGGGATAAAACTTTACAGCATAACATAAACAAGTGTGCAACCCAAAACAGCAACACCCAACCTACACAACATGGATTTAGCAATACATTCAACAAAACATGGGGATATAGACCCTAACTTTAAATCTTGAGAGAGAATTATTGCCCTTCCTTCCTCTTCCTTTCTTCTTCCCTCCCTTAGCCCCAAAAATCTTGATTGCCAAAAACTTAACCAAATATCTCTCAAGTCCTTCTCTCCCAACAGCCCCAACTACCATGTCCTCCTTTCTTTTATGAGGCATGGCTTTCACATGGGCTGCATGCACTCATTTTCGTCACTTCTCTTACAAGCAATGTAAGAGGGGTTATTAATGAGATATGACCATGTTTACTACCTAAGAATATCCCCCAACCTTTAGGTCATAGACTTGGGTGTAAAATAAGCAACTATTAATTAAAATTAGAATAAACTTGACTCTTAAAACTGCATTAAATAAGAAATCCGAAATTATCACTTTCTTTTTGAATCACATTTAGTTACCAACAATTTCAACACTTACACCCTTACCCCATATCACTAGTTACACAATTTTCAAACACAACACATAAGATTTTGACTTAACAAGGTGACACAACAAGGTTTGTTTAGTAGCCTCCAACTCCCATGGCTTAAGGGAATTTACCTACTCACTTCATGAAAACATTAGTCCATTTGCCAACAAAATTAAATACAAATACATTGCATAATATAATGGAGTATAATATATATCACATTCTCTGGACATACAAGCATATGTATTCTTTATATTTTTCTTTTCAAACATCCAAGCACATGTTATAATCCAAAGCAATATCTCTTCAGTTACACCACATAAATCAACAATACTCATACTCATTGCTTAGTCATTCCATTATTCACTTATAATCATATAATATCAAATATGCATTCATGTTGCATGGTCATTCACAAATTCACCTAGTTACACAATGTCACATATTCTACTCTAATCATGCTATTTCAATTCTCATGCCATTCAAGATATTAGTAAAATCAATTAATCCAAATCAGCATACTCATTAAATTACGATACTTAAAAACAATTAATTTAACATGAATCATAAGATATAAACTTAATGTTCACGAATCACAATCGTCCAAAATATAAGGAAAGAGTATAATGTATCAAAGTATGATCA